>JXSR01S003237.1:23718-36720 GCA_000969725.1 Ophiothrix spiculata
ACAAAAACATCTTCACTTTTTCTGTAACACATCTTTTTTTTGTCATTTTGAATGTCCTGCAAGCCATATCTTGGGCTCCCATGAATCGATTCCCATCAATTTTGGATTAGGAGGTTTTTTACCATGCTCAAAAAAATAAAAAATATCTAGGTCGGTGGTAAAATTAGGGTAGGTCGGGTTACGCCAATCAAACAATTTTTTTTAGGCCTTATTACAGTGGAACTTCGTTATCACAAAATCTGTTGGCACAAAACCCCTGATAACACAAAATTGGTGTTTGCTCCCTTGCATTGATCTCCTATGTGAATTTAATTAGTTGGATTACACAAAATCCTGATAACACAAAATGAATTTTTTGGCCCCATTGCAGTTATTTTGGTGTGGTGAACCCCTTCACACAAAAGGTAACAGGCTCATGGTTAAGGAGGTGATAAAATTGTTGGCCCCATTGCAGTTATTTTGTGTTAACGAGGCTCCACTGTATATTTATAGAATTAATATATCTTCAACTTTAAAATGATACTTGTTTCATGTTTAAAAGGTTTAAGGATGATTTGTTAGAACGTAAAACCAAGGAAATTTGTGTGAAAGTTTTCAGAATTGCTGGTTACATTCATGGTTACAAAATGACTATACTTTGATCAACACTAAATAGGCGTTAAGTATGAGGCTTTTCTTCATCCGCAAGTACACATAATCCCACTTATACACGCGTAGTAGATAATGATGTGCGATCGCGAGTCATGTGTACAATCCGCTCTGTGTCCCCTACAGTTTTGCTGTGTTCAGCTACGCACACACAGTATCAATTCACGATGTGAAGAGGCCCACCTATTTGATCAAAGTACCGGTATATATGACCTGCTCTGTCGAAACCCGGACAAAGTCGCACAAATCCCTTTTCAAATTTTACCAAATTTAAAATGGCAAAATTGTAAGCTTTCCAATGATATATCACACTCCAGGATTTGTCAATGTTTTGTATGTCAAAAGTGATATTTAGGTTGAAAATTCTATTTTCTATTGGTTTGTGACAAGTTTATTGGGCTATATCTCCTTAAGCGTTCTGGCGACTTTGTCCGGGTTATGTGGGAGCAAGTCACATATAGTGATTTTTTCGGTGATTTACAAAATTGCTCACACACACTATGCGTTTGATATGGTTGAATATAATATTATATTATGCCTTTACCTAACAACGGAGGGGGCATGATATGATTTTAAAAATGTTTTTCAAATGAGGAATTATTATTGTTTCAAATGAAGTAAACCAATACTAGATTCGTTGGGTTTGATGTTGGTTTCCAGTGAGTATTTTTCAAAAAATGTTTTCTGTTTTTTTATATTTATTAACTGTGCACCCTTTTTTGCAATTGGCAGGTATATTGGGCATTCAAGAAGGTGATTCCGCCCACCTCTGTGAAAATGTTAGATCACTGAACATCTGTTTTGAATGATTTTGTGTCTTGAATTTGTATCAGTACTTTAAAAACTGAGGAAAAAATCCTAATTCCGAACAAGTTCCTTGGCCGTTCAAAAACTTTAAAATAAGCCAAAAAAAAAAAAAGGTTTGTCTCAGAAACCTTATGCAATAAAGCTATGCGGTAAGCGATATTTCTTTTTTTTAACGCTCTAAAAGTTGGATCGCCTAACTCATGTGTGTGAAGTGCCCAGTTTCTAAGTACAATCCCGCCTGTTTTAACAATGGGAAGTCTTGACAGATGAAATAAAACGTAAAATTCAAGGTAAAATTTGCAACAGCAAATGACACCAACCCGAACGGTGGTCAATCTCTGGATTACTCTCGAGAAAAAAAGAGAGAGAAAGACAAGTGCGTAGCTCTACGCGCTAAATTCATTTTCACTTAATGCGCGCAGGTTTCTGAGACCTTTTTTTTTTTCTTTTTTGGGGGGCCTTATACAGTTGTTAGATATTTAGATCTAGAGTTGGTAAATATAATTCATGAATGTGTGCCTGCAGTACACGTAATGGTCTCTTGAAGCGAGTGTTTATTTTCAAGGTCATGGCGTGTGCATCAAGCTCAGGACTCGTTTGCATTCAGGAATTAAATTGTAGTCACATAATGAATTGTGATCCAGGTTGAACATGCCCAAATTTAGAGACCCAACGTTCTGGTTTCAACTGTTTTCATCTTTCGAAATTAGCCAGTAAAAGCCTAGTTGCAGTAAATCAATTTTTAACGATATGGAACGAACTGGGACCATTTCTATAGAGGCCCTGCATGTGCCGTGTATATGGCGGATTGCTCAAAGCATTCAATAGAAGTGTTAAAACCATTACCAATCACTTCATATTGTCCCATCAATAAAAATGCGATCACTATCAGAAGGTTAATTAAAGTATCTTGTTGAATGGACTGCGATACGCCATGTTTATGGGAAAGGTCATCAGTCCAAATCTTTTGTTTGGTATCAATCGAATGCCCATAAATCAAAGTTATTTGTTGTAATCTTGCATTTTTGGCATGTTTCATCACTAACTACTCGCATGACTTCCTGTACAAAATTTCCCATAGGAAGCAATGCATCATGGGATACACACGATATTTTCTCTTGTAACCACCAGTTGAGATTTGAAGCAGCACCAACTGGTTCACTGTGGAGGCAGCGTGGCAATCGGCAGTTTTTGAATTAGGCATGATCACTTTAACAGAGAGATGGGTAGACTTAAACCTGTACATACCATTCCTTAACACTACGTAGATCTCTTAGAAATATATGGAGTATGAAAATATAAAACAGTAACAAGACCTAATTTATTTTAGATCTATTGTAGGTTTTTCTCAGTGCTCTCTGTACTCACATTTAACTTATATATAAGAGAAAGTTGGTCTAGCCCTGGAATTGGTTCCAGAGTTCTTCCATGGCTTGTCATGAATGTTTCACTTTAACTTAGACTAGTTTCATAGATATAGAGAAGCGATCACAGACTTCATATACCGGCCCGTGTAATATGGCGACGTCAGCCACAGGGCTCAAATTGGGGTAAAAGGTTTAGATGCTCTACAAATGCGACAAGCCCGGGGGGGGGGGTACTCAAATTTGGTTTGGATAGGGACGTGCCTCTGGGAAAATTCAAAAGCCACCAATCCAAATACCAGTTTTCAAGACAAAAGGGATATATCCATACACCAAATTTTGAGTCAAATTTAATCAAAAGCCACATTTTTCTGCCCATATTTGCACTTTTTTGGCAAAAATTAAGTTCTGAGAAGAAATGTCAAAATTTGGAAATTTTGAAAAATGAACCCATCAAAATACCACATTTTGTAAAGAAAATGACCGCTTGAAAAACCAAAGAGCCGAATTTGCGGCACGTCCCCTTAACCCCTTTTGTACCAAAGACCCCCCCCCCCCCGGGCGACAAGGTATGACTCAATTGCTTCAGGACAAACCCAAATACCTATACAGGAATAAAAATGGCACCGAGTCTATGATCCTCTCTAGATCTATGGCTTGGTTATAAAATATCTGTATTTTCATGTGAAACAAGGATGGCCAGTGAAATATTTACTTGTATGGAGAACTCTAATTTGATAGAATAATTGTAAATATGCACATTGCAACCATTAATTTATTTATTTGTCAACTCCTTGAGTATTATTTGCTTCCTGATTTAATCCCTGGTGGATTCATTCAATAAGGGATGCACCATTAGATATTATGGAGGGGAACTATATGGAGGGGAAAAAATTGCATCAACCCACCAATGTGAATCAACTTTTAAATTGAAATTCATATATGTAAAATATTGAATAGTTTCAACACTTTTGTGTTGAAACTATTCAATTTTGTGATGAAACTATTCAACAAAATTATTCCAGCATGGACCAAAATTGTTAAAGGCCGGGAGGGGAACGAATTGTCACCCCATTGATATCTAATGGTGTGTCCCTAAATGATAGAGCATTTGTTGACCAGCAGTAAGTTTAACCATATATGGGTTTATTTTTTGAATATTGTGAATTTTTGAATTTTATCTACTTGTACATGTGTATGTCCACGTATGAACTTTGAAATGGTACATTTTTATATTTGTGAAATGCCATTATTTCCACTTGATATGTACGTTTACTTTTTGAAATCGATTATTCGTGTTATAATGAAGACATTTTATTTCATGAGATGTAATTTACAACTCATAAACTTCAATTTGAAATAGACACTGAAAAGTAAAAGCACTCCTTTTGAAACTGGTACTCATTTTTAAAAGCACTCCGTTTTGGACCTGGTACTCTCCTTTATTCTCCTTTTACTACTTATTTTTGTACTTTTTTGTCCAAAGGAGTGCATTATCATTTAAAATCAGTAAACAAAAGAGTGCCAGTTCCAGAAAAAGAGTGGGTTTAGTTTACAGTGAGATTTATCAGGATTGTTCATTCACTGAATAATTTTTTTCTAGTTTTTACAAATCCCAAGTTCCTTTCAGAAACCTTATTTTACTGAATTGATGATGGATCATTTAGTCCAATTACCAACAGCACTGTTTATCAATTCATCATACCAGTTTGAGTGAACAAGGTTCCTGAGAGGAGCTGAACTATTTGGTATCAGTGTGACTCAAGGAAGTTATAGGGGGGAACAGGTTTTCTCCGCCATTTTGATTTCATCGCCGTGTAAATCCTATGGGACGGCAGCCATCTTGGATTGTTGCTCATGGAGGGTGAGTTATTGTACCTCCGGCATTTTACGGCTCTGTGTGGTGTGCAACACTTCGAGAGTCTTCGCAACGGATTAGCGGGAAAATTGGTGTACTTTAATCAGAGCAAGTCGCAATGCACATTACAAGAAACGCAGACACGGTTTGCGCATGAAGCAAAATGCACACGCTGTATATGCGTCAGGTGAAAATTTGCGCGATCTGCCTGGATATCGGGTCAAATTCGGAATATATCCGGAGGTACAATAACTCTGCTCCATGAGCGACACAAGATGGCGGAGAAAAACGGTTCCCCCCTATAACTTCCTTGGTGTGAGTAAATCTCTTACTTGGATTTGTAAAACAAGAAAAACTCAACTCAATAACTCATAGTCATACTTTATTGTTGAAGTTTCAAAGTTGCCAAATTGGCAGGTTACATGTTTAAATCAATTGTATAAAGTTGGAAATACTGACTGAAAAGTCGGAACATATATTTGCTATGGTTTTATATCTCTGAATTGCAAACAACATTTTGGTGGGTTAAGTTTGCCTGCGTACTGCATCGTAATGCACATGCCCGTAAGCGCTTAGCAAACACTGGAAATCATCCACACGCCGTATACGTGCATAAATGAGTTTGCTTTCACGAAAACCAGCCTAGCATCAAGTGTTGGCTCCAAAAACCCAGCGAAACTTAATCCTCACAAATACTGGAAATGGAAGTTTGTGGAATATTGAAGCATGTTCTTTTTGTTAACACGTCGAATGTAATATTACAAAATATACATGTCCAGTTTTAGTCAGACATTCCATACCGTATCAAACCTTATGATAAAAGCAAGGAAAAAAACTTAAAAGTATTCCTGAATGGAAATAAGTACCGGTACATAATTAAGTGCATAAAATTCATACTTTATATAATTCCGTGCCAGTTGCCTTCAGGTTCTCACATGCGAAATTGCTGGGTCTAAGACTTTGACTATGAATTCTTAACTAGTCCTCGGTTTAAGATGGAGTATCTTCTGCAACATCATTAAAGGGGCAATTAATGATCCATTCTTAAGGTCACCTCTATTAATTTTTTTTTTTTGCTAATAAGAATTCTAGGCTGGTATATGTTACATTTTTGAAAAAAATGAGACAGTGTAGCATTGTCTAATTACTACAATACAGAAGCCTATGGGTATTTTTAAAAGGCTGAAAAGCTCATACATGTGTAACTTGAAAACAAATAATCAGAATCAAGTGAATTTTTCAGCATGCATTTATGTTGTGCTCTTTGTTATTTAGACTGAAAAGAGATGAGGTTATTTTAGGGGATGTGTTTTAAGGCGCTAGAGTGTTTTGCTCTTCTTAATTGCTCTCCTCGATTGCTCTAGGTGAGTAGTCCATGGGCTACGATGACCCCCCATGGCCCCATGCATCCCCCCAAGGCCGCCATTTTTCAAAATGGCCGCCAATTTCACTTATTTTGGCTTATATCTTGGTTTCTGAACAACATAGAGCCATAATTTTGGTAACATGCGAAATATCATTCAGAATGGTCCCCCGAACAAAATGATACCACTCGTGGAGGTTCTTGGGGGGATGCATAGGGGGTCATCGTAGCCCATGGACTAGAGCAATTTGGTGCATCGATCCTCATAGAATGTAAGGTTTCTCATAGCATGTTCTATATTGCTTGGAGCCCTTGTTTAGCTCTCCTTATGCTCACCTAAAAATCTTCAGGGGAGCCATTTAATGCTCGCTTAGAAATTTCAAATTTCAGTCCCTGTATTTTGATCATATCACATTCATGAATTACACCTGTAACCTTTTTGAGGTATTCCTGACATTGCACTGGCACACTCTTCCAAATAGATACTTCCTGGTTCTACCTGGATTGAATTGTGCCCTCCCTTTTTGAGTTGGTCATACTTAGAATTCAGGAAACGATTATTGAATGATAATTTTTAAATATACACAAAACAGTTACATATGGTAACCTGTCAAACCAAATTTATCAAAATACTCTACATAGCAACGTTCGCGCTAGATCGCGTTTTTGACGCGGTTTTTAAGAAAAAAACCCTTTGATTTGGAAAAAGCTGAAGTGTAAAGGGTCCAATTGGACGCAATAAAATTGACTGCAAAATGATACATTCTAAAGTGGACTCCTTTAAAATTTGTTAAATTATAATAAATACTTAGCAGGATGGTAAAAAATCTTCTAAAACCCTTAAAATTCAAATTGGACCCCTTAAAATTTGAAAAATAGGGGGTTAAAGGGTCCGTCGGACCCCTTGAAATTCCATCAGACCCCTAAAATTTGAAAATTGGGATGTTTAAAGGGTCCAGTGGACCCCTTAAATTATTTTCTAGCGCCAACGTTGCTACATAGTAGATCAAAATGACAGTATTTCTTTCAATTCTCTTAGAATATAATCTTTTAAATATTGCTTTGCCTTGTGCAGTTTTAGCAATATCAGCAGGGAGTATATAGCGTCAGTCACGCCTTTACCGTGTTGAAATCAGGGGTAGCACTGAGCTCCGAAATCTTGGGGTCCAATCACCATGTTGCTACACAAGAAACAGTCAAAATGATAGGATTTTCAAACAAAATTGTCAATTTGGGGCTAATTATGGACTCTGAGTAGACACAAATACGAGGTCTGATTGCCAAAAAAAGGTGTCTTTGGACCCCCAAACCCATTGTAGCACTAATCCTGGTTGAACTAGTGTAAACTGAATCAGTTGCAATTCAAAGGCTAGTAACATTATCACTTAATTGATTGCTTTGATTTTATATTAAACTGATTGTCCATGGGCGACTATAACACAAAATATCCACCAATTTTCACTTAAAAGGGCAAAACCATAGTCGGCCCTCAAACAAAATTTTCGCTACCAAACATTTGGTTGTGACGTCACCAAATATTTGTGATCGAATTTAAAGTATAAACCGGTAACAAATATTTGAGGCAATGTATATTGCAATTCAACACATGTGCAATTAGCGCGGAATTTGGCTCAACTCGGTGTTAGAAGTTAGGGCCAAAAAATAGTCGGCCTTCAAACAAAATTGTCGCTACCAAACATTTGGTCGTGACGTCAAAATGAAGATGTTTAGTAGCGAAAATTTTGTTTGAAGGCGGCAGGACGACTATGGTTTGACCCTCAATCGTCACTTTGACGTCACAACCAAATGTTTGGTAGCTAAAAGGCCGACTATGTTTTGGCCCATACTGTTGGGTTATTTGACCATAAAACTACACAATCCAGTGGTTGGGTGTTTGGTCACCAAATTGTCTGATGATTAAAACTCAGTAACACACCACCATATAGAGCCCTATGACCGAAACAGTGCAAATTTTGGGCTCTATACATGTGTGACTGAGTTTTAACAGGGTGAACCACAATGAGACTTTGGTCAATTTATGTTGAAGTTATGTGATTCAGTGAATTTGATGAATTATAATAAAACCATCAAAATTTTATAAAACCAGTTGTCAGATGTTGTTTTCTGGGTAGTGTTTATTGATAACTTTGATCCTCCCGCTATCATGTCAACCTGAGGCAGATAATTGGCAAAAAAAGGCTTTATTCTCGCACATTACAGAGACCCTTTACTTCCAATTTCATTCAGAATTTTCCCCACGATGTTTTTTTACCATGATGTAAATGTCATTCTTGTTTTATATTTTTCATATGGTACCCGGGGGGTATACAACTTTTATGTGTTAAACGTAACCATATGGGTTAGGCTATTATAGTCAGAGGAGGTTTTCACAATATCCCACGATGCAATGCAACATTGTACAATATACCTGCAAATCCAATTCAACTCCTTTACTTCTGTACAGGTTTCTGACGTTTTTGAGGTGTCAGCAATGTAGGTACAAACACTGGGCTATTGTGAAAAGAAACACATCCCTGGAAAGATATGAATGAGTACTATGGAATGGAATTCTCAAATTCCTAAGAGCCCCTTGTCCAGAAAACCATTATTGCCCATATGTGTCCCGTCATATCAAAAGGTACCTTAATACCGGCATAGTAAATTACGAGATAGAGGCCATTGATCTGAGCATAGTCAAAAATCACGTCCAAGGTCGAATTTCTAATTTCATCAGAAACGTTACCTTTGAAGTGTATTCTATCATATTAATCAGGTTCCAACATCCAAAACATAAGACAAATGTTTTAAAAACCGAGATAAAAATCCTTTCTCCATTCACGTTCAACCAGTACAGAAACTTTAAACTTGATTTCCTCAGAACTTTAGTTTTCGGAATCAGCCCGATACCTTTTACCAATTTGGATGTAACTTTGTAATCGAACACCCAATAACCAAAAGCAAGGTGTCATTTTAAAGCTTAAAATATAATCTTTCAGATGAGACCAAAAAATCAATTTTAATCTTGCCGACCTTAAGGTACCTTTCGATATGACGGGTCACATATTATATCTAAGTGTATCAGAATAATGCATTGTGGGATATTCTGAAAACCTCCTCTGGGCTATAATAGTCAGCCTGCAAACAAACTTTAGCAACCAAACATTTGGTCATGACTCCAATAAAATAACTTCAACACGGAGTTAAACACAAATTAAACTTTGAACCATAATTGCGCATTGTTGAATTGAATCAAGGCAGCAAAGTCATTGAACCGGCATCAAATGTTTGTTAAGGCGAAATCATACTCGGCCTCCAAACAAAATTTTTCCTACAAAACATTTGGTCGTGAAGTCACCAAATATTTTCCATCGAACTTAAAGTATGAACGGGTAGCAAACATTTGGTCCAATGTATATGGCAATTCAATATAGCATGTGCAATCTAGCGCGAAATTTTATTTGGTCTCAACTCGGTGTTGACGTTATTTTGTTTGGGGTCGCTCGTCATTTTGACGTCACGACCAAATGTTTGGTAGCGAATAATTTGTTTGGAGGCCGAGTATGTTTTTGGCTTTACTCGTCTATACTTTTTGTTCGAGCACATTTGGTGACGTCATGACAAATGTTTGG
Source organism: Ophiothrix spiculata (assembly GCA_000969725.1). Classification (NCBI taxonomy): domain Eukaryota; kingdom Metazoa; phylum Echinodermata; class Ophiuroidea; order Amphilepidida; family Ophiotrichidae; genus Ophiothrix; species Ophiothrix spiculata. The sequence continues at coordinate 33,388 of JXSR01S003237.1, forward strand.
TTGCAAAAAATTTGTTTGGAGGCCGACTATATAGCCTACCCCTCAAGAAGATATTAGTTTACCATGAAAGATTTGATTGATATCAATAGAAAACTATAAAGCCAGTACTTGGAAAATGTGAAGTGGGTGAAAAAAAATCACCATTTTATACATTTTGTATGATGTGGAAATGTTTATTCAGACAGAAAATTTTACAAGAATGTAAAAATGTCCAGGGGTTGGCTTAATTGAGAGGGCTGAAGCCCCCCCCCCACCTTCAAGATGGTAAAAATCATGTAGAATCACCCTCTTTTTAATGATTTTTACCACTCAGCCCCCTAAAAATTGGCAAATCCCCTTTTAGCCACCGGCATTGAAAAATCCTGGACACGCCAGTGAATTACACCATCACAATTTTATATTAAAGCAATACTATAAATTTTGAACAAAAATGGTTTATAGTAAAAACAGCATAAAATGGAGGAATGTGACTATCTAAAAGCATTTTCAAGTGTATTTTGTGAAAAAAATTGTTTTGCCAAGGAAAAATGGATAAAAAGCACATGCATGCTTTCCTATACTAATACGTGTGGAATTAAATTCGGGATCCCGAATTTAATTCAACAAATGACCATAACAGAAAAAGTAAGCATCTTTGAGCCAAATCGTTTGGAGGTTATTCATATCTACCAAAAACAAAACAAATAAGCCCAAAAAAACAAAAGTCATTGGTGACAGGGGGCGCTTCATTTTTAACACTTTATTGCTTTAATTTTGTTCTTTGCAAGGGTTCTGTCATTTATAGGGGAGCTTTGTTGTTTCAACCTGCACTGCTGAATGTAAATGTATACCTTACACTTTAATGATAGTGTAAACACACAATTTTAAAAATTAACATTCTTATGGGTAACTGGATAACAAATGACACCAAAATGTTGCATGATCATGCCCTTTTATTTCGAATTTGCTTTAGGCTCATTCCAGTTAAAACTAAACCTTTTTTGATTTCAAGCAAAATATCAGCTTTTTTATTCGACCATATGAGCAGTTTTTTCAGTCATACGTTTGTTACTCGGTATGTGAAAAGTATTTTCTAATCAAAAATTTTGATTGCATGAATGAGCACATGTTTCAATTCAAAAATGTCACAAACGTTACCAAAAAGTTACACCAAAATGTCACAAACGTTACCAGACGTTACCAAACAAAACATTGCATTTAAAGAAATCCTGAAGACACAATTTCCTACCACTTTCATGAACTATTTGTAAATATGTTACCAATCATCTGTGAAAAGCGCAATAAAAAATTCGCTAACTTGTAAGAGAAATGTTACTTTGAAGTCATTTGGAGCAAAAAAACACATCCGTGCGCGGTCACAAACGTTACCAAACGTTACATGAACTTTATTCAGTATTTTGGCAATTATTTTAATCTTTAAACACCTGCATGTCTTGATCCCACCAGTGACCACCATTATCAACAACAACCTCGTTGATATAATGTTTATGCTAGATTCTGTGGCCATTTAAAAGTGAGAAATTTTCCAATTTTTCGGTCACAAACGTTACTTTGGAATCACCCTTTGGTGTTCAAGGGTTAATGCTACAAATTATGAAATCAAAATCTCATTTAAATTCAAGAACGTAACATTTCGGTAACATTTGTGACATTTGCCATGGAATGTGGAATGACCCTCATTCTGAGTGTGACATAAAACACAGGCGGCATAGGACATGATAAATAGCATCCACTAGATTTAGGGACGAGGGATTTCTAAAACGCAAATTTAGGGTACGATTTATGTGTATTTCTATTGGTCACGTGACTCATGTATTGAAGAAAATAATTACAAAAATCATATTTTTACCTTTCCTCAAAAAATTACAAAAGTGTTCTTATAGTAACTAATCAACTTAATTATGTTATTCTAAATCCCCTGGGGTTCAACCCCACTTTTTATATATGTTATCATATTTTTTACCGATTACGAAAATCATTTTAGTGATCATCCCGGAAGCTGTATTTTTCCACGAATCCCAATGCAACTGGGGGATCGGCTACGATACCGTACGACAAGAGCCGGCAACCACTTAAGTTGCCACGACCACCCTCCTCTGATAAAACAGGAGGAAGTTAAATTCAGAACATCAATTAACCCTTAGAACCCTGGCCATTCCGGGTATATCTGTTCCGCTGACCTGGGCCAACCCGAAAGTTTTAAAACACAATATAACCTTTAAACTTACTTTGATTTTTGATTTCCATTGCTTTACTTTTTTATTTTACAGCAGTCTGTGGTTCCACTAACCATGCTAACCAGCATTCAATAAAGACAATTTTTAATGTCGACCAACATTTACGTTGTAGTCTATGGGCGGAACGAAATTTGTTGAAAATGGGTTCAAAGTTTCATTGATGTAATTAAAACCATTGAAAACTGTCACTATCCATGCTGGTTGACAGTTTCTGACATGTGACCTAAAAGCTGGTAAACTGGCTCATCGGGTATACAGGGTGTCCCAGAATAAACCTTACAATCTTTGCGTGCAATTTTCATGGGTTTAACGGATAGTCAGAAAGTATGTAAAGATTGCATGTTATCCCATGAGTAAAACTTTTATATACCGTTTGTTTCATTTAAATCAGTAGTATACAACAAAAGTTATGCTGTATCAAACTTTTGGGTGGATTTTTGTCTGGTCCAATTTCATGATAATTGGCCATAAAGGGTGTTTCTGAATGGAATAAAAATGAGTCACCTTGGAAAACTTATATCTGTCTCATTTTAACATCAAATTTGTTCATACTTTCAGCATAGATAAAAGAAAGCATGTGCATAGTAAATAAGTGAACATCGTTACGGTTGAGTGAACGGATCAATGACAATACTCAATAGAGCTTAATTTACGGGGAACTTACAAACTCGTGAAATTGGACCAGCAAATTTTACGTTCAATGATTTGACAAAGCATAACTTTTGTTGTACATACTGATTGAAATGAAACAAACAGTATCTGAAAAATCAATTCATGGTCTATAAAATGCCACCGTTAAACCCATGAAAATTGCACGCAAAGATTGTAAGGTTTATTCTGGAACACACTGTACAGTGCATGTACACATGGGATACTGGCTCGTCGGGTACAAAAGGTTAATAGAAATATGATTCAAAGCAAATATAGCTCCATTACTTTCAGGTATTTAAAACCTTCTTTTACAAAAAATAAAACTACCTGCATTTCCAAAAGTACACAAAAAATAATAACACAGAAAACGTTGATGTCATGTAGATCATTGTACTCAAAACTCTTTATTGGACAAAACACTTTGATATGAATAAACAACGGTCAA
>JXSR01S003239.1:22221-34785 GCA_000969725.1 Ophiothrix spiculata
TATAATATGTTACACAAATGAGGCAATGTGTTACGGGTACCAATATCGCCTTATTTGGGCAAATGCTTATGATGGCAAAAGGGATATTCATAAAATAGTAGGATAGTTAACCTGCCGCAGCCGGCGGCAGGGTTCTGTTTTTGAGTCGTTTCTTCTTTCTTTCTTTCTTTTTTTGTTTCTTCTTTCCGGCAACACTTCGACGGCTTATACAGGGTTGCTCATATAGTTGGAATATAAATATTTTTACCACTTTTTTACGTAAAGGTTAATTTATGATGAACATATCTGGAAACTTATGTTGCTTTTGGTCAGATTTGATAGGTAATCGTGTTGGGTGTGAAATGGAACTCCGAATGGGATCAATTTTCTCATGTGCTGGTAAGGAGGCAACAACAAAAATGGGTCAAAAACGTGATTTTTAGGTCAAATTTGATTTGACCCCGCCTTTGACCGCTTCACTTCTTTACTCAAGTTGATTGGTCATATTGAATGTTTACCTATAGTAGAGTGAGAATCAGGTGATTGAATGTCTTGGTCACGCTTGATTGCGCCAAGAGAATGCTGGGAAGCAAAGTAGAAAATGATCCTCCAACGCCCCTCAATTTACCAAAATAGGGTTGTGGTGAACGTCGTATGGTCCCCGGCGGTATATGATATCTGAAAAAACTTTTAAGATGTAATATACTGCCGGGAACCATTCCATGTTCACCACAACCGTATTTTTGTAAATTGAATTAATACATTCTGATGACGCTACAACTATATCTGATGACCAGAACAACTACAAGTAGGACAGAAGTTAAATGTTCCTGTCACCGCATTAACCTCATGAAAGGCTCGTCCTTCTCAAACATCTGTACAATCTTCTGCCTCCTATTGTTGTTGACACTCCATCTTGTGATGTCTTCAAGACCAGGGTTTGTAATTGTACAGAACTTGTCAGAACAACAAGTGTACAAAAGCAACTTAAGGCAGAGAAAAACACCCTGCAGTGCCAGGGACCCTGCAGCATTGGGACACAACCCTGCACTGTTAGGGTAAACCCTGTAGCATCACTAAGTGTACAAAAGACCCCGCAGCGTCAGGGCACACCCCTGCAGTGTCAGGGTAGACCCTGCAGCGTCAGGGCACAACCCTGCAGTGTCAGGGAAGACCTTGTAGCGTCAAGGCACAACCCTGCAGTGTCAGGGAAGACCCTGTAGCATCAGGACACAAAAAGTCCCTGCAACTGAGGGCAAACATAAAAGTCCCTGAAACTAAGGGCAAAAAGGTCCCTGCAACTCAGGGCAAAAAAGTTCCTGCAACTGAGGGCAACTACTATTATATACTATTACCATACTATGCATTATTAAGAAAAGGAATAGGGACATTTACTATATTCATATTTCCCAAAGTCTATTATAATATGTCATTATACGACTACTTATTAAAAAAAAGTCCCTGTAACTCTGGGCAAAAAAGTATTTGCATTCAAGTTAGTATACTGCAAGTCTCTTAAAACAAGTGGTACCTACAAACTGTTCAATAGGACTCATCAGTTTATATCAGGAAGAGTTAATTAAATGCAATATTAAAGAGCAAAAAAGAATACAAAATCACATTCTGATTGATTTTCGACCAAAATGTCGTTAAACTATATATATATATATATAGAATGAGATTAAATAGAAACACTGAACTAAGTTTCAATCAGTCATATGAAAGACATTGATTTTGTTATTTTATGGGACTTTACATGTAGCCGGTTCCGTATGCGTGATATTAAAGTGAACAAATCCCAAATTGTCTACAACTGCTCCATAAATCAAAGTGCATAGAGCAAGTTCCAAATCGGCCGTTCAGCCTTCCTGATTCAAAGTGCATACAACCAAGTCCTGGATAACGCTAAAAGCTACTATTATATTTCACTCTCTGTAAAGTAAATATATTTAGACGGAGGACTTGTCCTGTAATATAACAGTATTACTCCAGTTGTACTAAAAGCGGATCGACTTTTCGTGAGTCCCGTGAGTTGTTACTGGTGATTGTATGGATAGACTTTTTGTGAGTCCCGATAATCATAACCTTATACTGTAGCCATTTACTACGACAATAGTTATTAGCTGTGTCGATAATTTATTCTTAACAGTTAAGATTTTCACTTTAAAGTGACATTTGGAATAATTCGGAAGTATTTTCATCATTAAGTGAGTTATTTTGTTGTAAGATATTATATAAAGAAAACATTGTTATTGATCGTTATTCATAGAGTTGAATTTTTCAAAGTAAATATTTTAGGATAGTATTCTAGTTATTCATTTTATTGTTGTTAGTTGCAATTTGTTCTTAAAACTCATTTAGTTGTTAGTTGATTTGTATTTTCATTGACAAATATATTGTTGCCATTGTAATCCGTTTCAAACATCTTACTACGTTTACAACATATTTAAACTTTTATCAATATTCAACCAAAATTAAAGATGCCTCGACGCACAAGAAGGTCTGTGGCTGGATCAAAAAACAAGAAAAGTAATGATGTACATCAAACACAAATTTCAAAAGAAAGTGATGTAAATCTTATCAATTCAAATGATCAAACTCTTGTAAAAAAATAATTACTTGGATGAATTAAACATTCCGTATATAAAAATAATTCGAGGAAATTTTAACCAAGGCAGTGCCCAAATTTTCAGCACAATCAAGAGGAGTGCAATGTTCATGCAACTCGCTTATTATGTTATGCACAGTACAAGAGGTGATTCACAATATTTTGCCATCTCATTTAGATTATGTTTTATATCAAGGAGATGATCTGTATATAAAAATTGCCCAAAAACTACTTATGTGTGATCAACTTCCAGCTAGTGGTTACTTGGCAAATGACCAATTGCCTTCACAGTTAAAATTTCACAATGTTCAATATGATATTGAGTACTCGGCTTTAAGATATGGAAGACTTGATGAAGATTCGCAAAGCACCTTTGAAACCCTTGATATAGAGTTGCAAGCAGCATTTACAGTCTCTGACCGAAGTATTTTGATTTTTGGTGGATACATGATGGCTTTGTAAAAAGATGTAACATCTGGTCAATACTTTGTCTTCGATTCACATTCTCGAAATAAATCAGGCTTACTTGATAGTGAAGGAACTTCTTTTGCCATATTATTCTCAGATATTCATAACTTGATTATAAGCAGCCTTAATTTAAATCCTAGACATTTTGGAATTCAGCCAATTACTATTACCTTGCGTGAAATGCACCGAAATGTAGACAATCAAACTTGTACAAGTTCAAATACCCAAATACTTCCCCAAGAAAATCTCGTCATGTGAGCGCAAGAAAGTCGTATCTGCAATAGCTACCTTATGTCATAAATTAGGGTTGCACACTGCATGACCTCAAGTCTTGGGTCAGTGGTACTTGAAATGGTTCTTCAGGTGACACCGTCACCAGAAGAACCATTTCATGAACCACTGACATAAGACAGGAACATTTTGAGGGATTTTTCACATTCTTGTGACAAGGTGTAAAATAAATATAACTTAGGGCAGCCATTGCACATACGACTTTCTTGCACTCACATGACAATCTGGTCAACAATTTGATAGAAATCTACGTACACATCATTCAAATACAACATCTAGCGGAAGATTGTCAAGATACCAAAAATGGCATGCTTCACTTTCAAATGCAGAAAGAACTCAACTGTTGACCAGAAAACGTGAATATTCAATTGATTATTATGCATTCACTCACAATGCCGAGAAGAAACGTCAACAAGCTCGAGAAACATCAAAAATATCATACCAAAATCCTGAAAAAGCTCGAAAAAAACACGGCAGCAAGCACAAAAAACATACCAAATTCCTGAAAAGGCTCAGAAAAAACGTCAACAAGCAAGAAAAGTATCAAAAATGTCATACCAAACTCCTGAAAATGCTCTGAAAAAACGTCAACAAGCAAGAAAAGTATCAACATACCAAACTCCTGAAAAGGCTCTGAAAAAACGTCAGCAAGCACGAGAAGTATCAAAAATGTCATACCAAACTCCTGAAAATGCTCTGAAAAAACGTCAACAAGCAAGAAAAGTATCAAAAATGTCATACCAAACTCCTGAAAAGGCTCTGAAAAAACGTCAGCAAGCACGACAAGTATCAAAAATGTCATACCAAACTCCTGAAAAAGCTCAGAAAAAACGTCAGCAAGCAAGAAAAGTATCAAAAATGTCATACCAAACTCCTGAAAAAGCTCAGAAAAAACGTCAGCACGCAAGAAAGTCATCAGTGGAATCATATAAAGATCCTCCAAAAGCATATTTGAAGCGCAAAGCTGCAAAAGATAGTTACCAAAATCCTGCCAAAATTAAAAAAAAGGTTAATTAAAATTCATCAAAGCCAATCGTAAAGGTCAAAAAAGCAATCGAATGTAGACAATGTTGTAAGTTCGTTTCAAAAATAATGCAGAAATAATCAGTTGACACACACATGTCTAATATGTAACAGACTACATTTCAAACACCAGGGACAAGTATTAAAAAACCCCAAGTATAAACATATTCTAAGTAAATGGCTCTTGTCCAATTCACCTGTTGATAAATCCACACCATCAGCAATGTGTAACAACATTCCATGGATTTGTAAGGCTTGCCATCATAACATCTACAGACAAAAGACTGTGCCACAATTAGCAATGACCAACAAACTGAGTGTGCATTTTCAGGTTTCAGAACTTGCAACAGGGTTAGACATGATTGTGTCACAATGTTGTTTCCATGTCATGGCAATTGAATATGCTTGAAAGACATTTAATTTCCCCAGAAATTGCGTTTATGAAAATGATCCCGCTAAATAAAGGTGCACAAAAGGGTATTCACGGACAAGTTATTTGTGTTAAGGCCAAAAAAAAAAATTGTTTGGTTGCCCTCCACCGACCGACCCTATTTTTCAGCCCGACCCAAACTTTTTTTTTATTGAAATTTTTTTTTTCTAAAAAAATATGCAAAACTTACCAAAAAACTACAGAGAAACATGTTATATTTTTGCCTTTTTTCGATATTCAACCCTCAAAATGTTTAGAATGTCCCAAATCACTACAAGAAGTATTTGATTGTTTTTATTTTGATGTCACCGGGGAAGTTGTGAAGGCTGAAGCGGCCGATCGACCTAGCAGTCCGTGGAATAGTATTTAAAAAAAACCAAAAACGACCAACCGACCCTCTCTGAAAAAAGCTCTGGAGGGCAACCAAAGAATATTTTTTTTTGGCCTAAGGCTGATATTGATTCCACTGCCGCTTGCTTACTAAGACTTCCAACAGATCAGAGTTTTATAAGAGTCAAGTTAAAAAGAAAACTTGAATACAAAGGGCATCACATGTGTCAAGATGTTACCCAGGAAAAGTGAAGCGAGCTCTTAAATGGTTAAAAGACAACAGTCCCATTTATGATGACATTGACATTGACTTTGAATCTTTTGACAATTTAACTAATGATCAATTAATTAATAAGACTCAAGACTCGAGACACAATATATCACAAGAATTGCTACCATGCAATTATTCTGAAGATGAAAATGTTGATGAAAATGAAGTTGAACTTGCCACTGAATTCTATCTGGCCAATGAACACATTAATGACAATATACAAATTACTGTCAATGAATCTAATGATATCACCACAAATGTGACCGTCCAGCTCAAAACAGCAGTAAATGCCAGCTCTTGTCAGTTTAATTTTTTTAAATATTTGCAAAATGACACCTTAATAAACTTCGTACGATTCCCAGAAGTCAAGTTATGGTCCGTCAAAGGTTGTCAAGGAGTAAAACGTATAACTGAGATAAACGCGTTCAAAGATTAGTAAGCCCTATATTTTCTGTTGATCGTCTTAAGAATATGCAAATTTATTTCACATTTCCTATCATTTTCTTGAAATGAAACTTTGCTGGTATTTTGTAGTAAGCATTAAAGCTCAATTCATACTATTTTGAGCTATCAAACATTTGGTGCAACAAGTCTTTATTATTACATCAATTCCAATGCATCTTCTAATCAATAACGGATGATCGGGTGTTGAAAATCACAAAGCAAAGAAAATTTGGTGGAGTATTGATTTTTCATCACCAAGCCTCCGTTACTAATAGAAAATACATTGTAACTATATATCAGATTATAAGATGACAAAGACTTGATGCACCAAATGTTTGGTAGCCCATATGTTTTGTATGTTTTGACCTTATGATTGTAAATCTGCCAAAAAATAATTTCGGCAAATTACGACCTTGACATGTATTTTCACCTGTAGCGCTAAATGAAGTTTCTGGCATTTACTGCTCATACGGGCTGGAAGGTCACAAATAATGCCGAACACATTGATAATATATTAGATAGACATAGTCATGGTAATAGCGATGATGAGGTTGGTGATGCAGAGGCAGAGGCAGACAAAGAAAATGATGTAACCAACACATCAGTTCCATATTCGTTTCTTCACCCTGTTGACTTTGGGCAGTACACAGCTGATAAACATGACACATCAATTTGAAAAGGTTCTTGACATGGAGGCAAAAAGTTTCCCTGTAGAGTTTCCAGATGGAGAAAATACATATAATGAAAAGCGAAAACAAAAACTTTCACCATCAAGATACTTTAACTCAAGGTTATTTTCAGCAGACAACAGGTTTGCAAGAAATCCAGAATATATATTTTTTGCACTGTATGCAACTGATGAAGTGCATCAAATTCATTCTAATATATCAATTGCACTTAGAATAGGTTCTACAAAGACCGCTGGTGGAAAACAGATAACTGCTGATATGCTACGTGATCACGAGCAAGCAAAAAAGGTTAATTAATACAAAGAGATGAAGGTTATCGTTTCCTAACGCAAATTAGAGGAACACCAGCATATTGGGAAAGATCAAAAAAGGACCTTTTTGCAATGATTCGCCAGCTAGGTATTTCTTCATGGTTTATTACATTCAGTGCAGCTGATAGGCGTTGGATAGATATTACAAATGGAATTCTTACATCTCAAGGAAAACCTCCCTTGACCAAAGAACAACACATTAAGGAAATGACATGGAAACAACATTGTGACATTATCATGTCTAACCCTGTTGCAGCTGCCAAAATGCATCAACAAAGAGTAAATACCCTCATCAATGATGATATCATGTCAAAAGCTAATATTATAGGTAAAGTACAAGATTATTACTACCGGACGGAATTTCAACAAAGAGGATGGCCTCATTTACATATGGTAGCGTGGGTAGAAAATACTCCACGATTCAGTGAAAGTCCTGAGGAAGAAGTCATAGACTTTATTGATAAGCACATATCATGTGAGCTTCGTCCTGAAAGTGACGAAGAGTTACATGAAATAGTTACTAATGTACAACACATAGTAAGAGACACACAAAATCATGTAGAAAAGGAGGGAAGGTCTGTCGATTTCACTTTTCCAAAGCCACCATCAAATAGAACATTTCTTTGTGAACCCGTTGACCCAATTAAAGGTAATGAAGATGATCCTAACTATCAAGAAACTTTAACCAACAGATTGTGCGAGGAAACTGAAGCAAAAGAAACTTTGACAAAAGTATGGGAACTGATAGAAGACCCTGACAATGAAAACGCAGATTGGAATGACATTTTGAACTCCATTGGCTTAATACAGTCTGAATTTGAAAAGTACTTGTCACTTTTAACCAAAAGGCAAACGGTCTATCTCAAGATAAATACAAAAGACCGATGGATCAACAATTACAACCCACATTTGATCCGATGCTGGAATGGGAATATGGATATCCAGTATGTATTTGATGCTTATGCTTGCGCTGCATACATTGCTTCTTATGTATCAAAATCAGAGCGAGAAATGGGTGACCTTTTGAGAAATGCACAGAAGGAAGCTTCTGCGGGAAATAGGTCAGCTAAGAAGACTTGGTAGTGTTTATCTCCAAATCAGAGAAATCAGTGTCATGGGTGCTATCTATCTATCTCATTTGTAGAATGCCGTTAAAAAAGAGTACCAGAAATGTAATATTTCGTCAGACTTCTACAGATGGACAAACAATATCATTGCCAATGAAACAATTGCAAGCTAATGCTGGTAAATCGGAGCAGGTATGGATGACATCACAGATTGACAAATATATGTACCGCCGCGGCAAAAGGGTCCAGTTGTCGACTCCTACATGTTGCTCATTGTAGCATATCTGATGTATACAAATACCATACATTAGATAGGCTACAAGGAGCAACATGTACGAGCCGACAACTGGACCCTTTTGCCGCGGCGGTACACATATATAGGTAGACCCACATGGCTAAATATAACAATATGTGTATGGCCAGATTTTTCTCCAATCACTATCAAACATCAAACAAGGCAGACAACATAAGTCCTGATCCTGATACATGTAGTGACTCTGAAGAGGAAACTGATATTACTGACATTAACGAAAATGAGTGTGAAGAGAATGCAGCAGGCACTTGTATTAGTCAGCCACGTATTGCTAGAAACCAACATAGATCCATTGCTCCAATTAAACTTAGTAACACATCAATCAAAATGAAAGAAAGGACATCGGGTAAACCAGCAATCATTCGCTACCCACGAGTGTCTGCAAAGAAAGATAAAGAAAGATATCATATAAACATGCTACGCCTGTATCTCCCACACAGGACGGAGGACATCAAACCACCTAATTACACCACCTATGAAAACTACCATCGCAAAGGTTACACAACAATCGATGGTAAAAGAGTTTGTGTCAAAGATGTAGTTCTGCAAAATATGTCAGACTTTGAACCAGAGACTGATGACTTTGATGAAGCATTAGAAGCACTGAAAGATGTGGCAGATTTGCAAAATGCTTGGGCAGCACTGAATCCACAAGGTAAACAGCAGCGCCTTGATGACCAATTAGATCATATTAGATTAGACGAATCAGATGACGACTTTGCAGAAATTGAAATACCGGAGTTCCAAAATGCAAGCACACCGTCTCAAAGTGGTACTCCAAGATGTGCAATTGAAACATGTAACCCTCAAATGACATCTGATCAAGCACACTCCATAATGCAAAAACTAAATGATAAACAGCGACAATTATTTAATCATGTCAGTGAATGGTGCGATGCTAAAGCAAATGATTTAAGAGTACAACCATTCCATATATTTTTGACAGGTGGTGCAGGCACCGGCAAGTCACATGTCATAAATTGTATAAAAGACATTCGCACCATTATGTGAATCAGTTGATGAGATAACCGTCTTACTTCTTGCTCACACTGGGACTGCAGCTTTCAATATATCAGGTGAAACGATTTGCTCAGCCTTGAAAATCAGTGCTAAATCACCCAGAGACTACACTCCACTTTCAGAAGACTCTTTGAACACTCTTCGTACAAAAAATATCAGCATTTACAACTTGTGATTGTTGATGAGATTTCAATGGTAAGCGCTCCCCAACTATCCTATATACATGGACGTTTGCAACAAATGAAAGGTAGATCGCAAACTTCTTACTTTGGAAATGTGTTCATATAGGCAGTAGGTGATTTTTATCAGCTTCCACCAGTAAGTCCACTAACGCCATTGTATTTCCCTCATAACGAACCTTTAAAGGACTTATGGAATTCACTTTTCCACAAAGTTTAACTTACAGAAATCATGCGACCAAAGGATGATGCCGCCTTTGCATGTATGCTTAATAGATTACGTGTTAGGAGTAAAAAGGAACCACTTCAAGAATCTGATATCAGCTTATTAGAGTCACGCACTGTGAAACAAGGCATACTGACAGCTCCGCCAGATGCACTTCATCTCTTTTTTCTAAATAAAGATGTTGATAGTCACAATGAATCAAAACTAGCCACGTTGAAAACAGATATACACACAATCAAGGCTAGTCTGTGTTACAGACCATTTTACTATGAACATGCTAACACACCATCCAGACACTAGAAACTTACAAGCACACCACCCTTTTCACTAGTGGGGGAAATGGTCTGTGGACTTTAGCAAAGCTATTTTTAGTCACTCCATAGACAACAGTACAAAATCTTTACGAAAATTTTCGTACAATTCATTAGCATATTATCCATCCCATACTTCCTTATTTGGAACACACAGAACCAACAGTGAACCAATCAGATCTCTACTTCAATACAGTGACCACATTTTCCCTCTGTGAATGACACTTTCACCCAAGGCAAACACATGATGCAACATTTGTAGTGACCAATTCTCCCCTTGGGGCTTTGCAACCCAGCAGGGAAGTGGAGTAAATCCTGATACCAGTTAAATAGTGCTCAAGGCTGTCTGACCAGCTGGTATGTTACAATTGAATGTGCAAGTTCAAAGAATTGATTCTAATGTAAAAGACATACTGATTTCTTTTGAGATTTTGAATAACATGTTTGAAGTATTGTTTTGGAAATTAGTTCTTTTGTTTTACTTTTGTCATGTTTGTTTAGGCCTACTAGTAAATGGTACTGATGAGATACTATAGCCCCTTTCTTAATTTAGAAATTTTCTAAAGTCCTTAATTTGTATAATCTATTTAGCTCTATGTATTTAAGACCTCAAGAAATTTCCTTTTTGAAAACTTAAAATGTAATTCGGTAACATTTTATTTTAAATGATCAATTGACAAAAGTCTTCCAAAGTATTAAAATCATGGGAACAAACTTCAATGTGTTGTAATCTTTGAATATATATTTTTCTCAACAGTGTTTATCATTCGCATTGGGCAAAAAAATAAAGTGATTAAATATAAGTATTAGAACATGGCTTTGATCTGTGTTGAATTCAATTACTTTTTTGATACATTCTTAAAAATATAAAACACTAACAAATTTAAAAATGTTAAGAGATGTAGGCCTATAGGCCCCAGGCATAGGCCTACAGCTCTTAATATGTTTAATGAATTACATGTATCATGTTGTGCATGGGTTCCATTTCCACTGTCAACTGTAGATCCTATTTTGTTTTTTAAAAAGATATTTCATCATTAATTGAAATAAATGCCAATGGTAGCCTAGTAAATAGCATTTCTGCATTGCTACTACTGTCCCGATACTAAACATTTTGTTATAAAAGTATGACAGTGAATTTTAATATTCATTTTTTTTTTCATATTGATTTATAAATAAAAAAATATGAATAAAATATCCATATATTTTCAGGCATGAGATTGAACCGTCCTGAAAAAAGCTAGAAATGTGCCCGAGAAACATTTTGGCATGATAATATTTCAAGTATAATAAACACAGCATATTATTTACCATAGGCCTACAGCAGACAAGAAAGAACCAATTTGGGAGATTTATTATTAAACCTCAAAATGAAAGAAAAAAGAAAAGAAAGATAAGGAAAAAAATACATCTGACCTTGTTTGTTTGAACTTGATACTCAACATAAACTGGTGTGTCAGGCATTATAAAAGGCATCCAGTTTGTCAATTCATTAAATATGCCAAGCGTTGTATATGTTAAATTCGACAGTGCCCGAATTGGTAACAAAGCAAAATCCTCGCGATTTATTCCACCTCAGTACTCTGAGTGTGTACCTATTTTACCACGAAAAGAAGTCTTCAAGTTGAAAGGAAAAACGTACACAACAACAAGAGTGCAAATACCTTTAAAACTTGCGTGGGCAGTGACAATTCACAAAGTGCAAGGGCAGACAACAGAACAAGCAGTAATATCAATGAAAGGTCTTAGAGCTGCCATGGCATATGTAGCACTCAGTCGAGTTACTGTAACACTCCAGGGCCTCTATCTATCTTACCGAGTATACACAATCACAGATATTCTGCTACAATAACATTGACTCTAATGTTGCAAAAATGCCTACATGTGATTTATCTGCAGCAAATCCTTTATATCATGTAGACCACAACAAGCATTTTATAATTGCTCACCATAACATCCAAAGCTTACGTTGCCATATTGAAGATCTTAGAAGCAATAGCCGTTGAAAGAGCGCATGTTTTTTGCTTGAGTGAAACCTGGCACAGTGAAAATGACAATCTAGAAAATCTCTCTATCGATGGTTGTAGACTTGAGGTACAAAGTGAAGGGAAATACAGAGGTGTGGCTATGTATGTCCAAAATTCAGTGAATTATACATTGCTCCCTATGGTAATTGATGCATTTGACACACTTCCAATTAGAACAACAGGTGCAACCAACATTCTTATAGGAGCTGTATACAAGCTACCAAATACTACACTTGGTGCATTTACAGCCGATATGGGAAATATCACAGCACAAACAGAGCTCTTAGACACAGATCATTCGGTCTTTACTGGTGACTTTAATATAGACTTATTGAAACCAGGTGTATCATGTCCTCATGTTTTGAAAAGCTATATCCAAGTAATTTCTAAACCAACCACTGCCAATAATACACTGATAGACCACGTTTACAAAAAATCAAAGACTAAATGTGCCCCGTCATATCTAAAGGTACTTTAATACCGGCATAGTAAATTACGAGATACGGGCCATTGAAGCTAAGCATAGTCAAAGATCACGTCCAAGGTCGAATTTCTGATTTCATCAGGATGGTTATCA
>JXSR01S003240.1:24296-50159 GCA_000969725.1 Ophiothrix spiculata
TTCAGGTTTTCTTGAATTATTGAATTTGGTCACATGCTGAATATAGGTAATGTGATGGGATCCTTCAAATATGTTCAGTAATATAATTGATGCTCACATTTTCAACCAAAGATGATTTTGCCAACTTGATGCAAAATAGAGTAGAGTCAATGATAGAAATATGTGTGTGTATCACAACAAAGTTCAAAAAATGGAAATCAGCTCATTGTCTATGTTTGTCAAAATTATACCTCTGTTTATTTATTATTATTATGAAATTGATTCTTTGGATGTAGAAGCAGATTTGTTCAGTTTGTTAATTGGTAGATTAAGCCCATATTTATTGGTTGAACTATGAGTTGAAAAATATTGGACGAGACGCAGCCGAGCCCAATATTTTAAAACTCGTAGCGAGACCAATAAATATGGGGCAAAAATCATCAAATTTTATCATTATTATTCTCAGGATCTAAGTTTTTCCACACTTGGATCCTTTAATTAAAGCATAATAATAACCAATATTGGATTTTGAATTATTGGTATTCACCTTAGAAATTTGTATACATTTATATTCATCCAATTTAATTACTCTATTGAAGCTTTATTTTTAAGACTTCCATAAATTGGTGTTAGTACGTAATGGGGTAAGTTATTACATCCTTTTTTTAAAAGAAAAGTCTTGCAGTAGAGTCACCAAAGTGGACTCTTTAATCAAATCGCATCGTTGGATTCCCCAAGTTAGCCACTGTGTCTAATAAACTCTCTGGACAGGTAACTCAAATCCTGGAGTACCAGTAGTTTTTCAAATCTCTGATGATGTTACTGTTTCCATCATTTTCTTTGCAATCAAAACATTTTTTACCAGTTAGCATCTCACATAAACTTTTATAAAACTGAAATAATTATTGCATTATAGATTTTTAAATAGAAATTGTATGTAATACTGGTGACAGCTGACATCTTAATTTTGTATCAAAGTGTTGAAAGTATTGTATCATAGTAGAGAACTTTCTTATCTTGCAAATGTTATGTATATACTGAAATAAATATTGCAGTATTGTAGATTTTTTGATTAGAATTTTGATATAAATGTTATTTAGGTAATACTGGTGGCAGCTGAGCTCCAATATATATGGAGCCCTGCACAGCTAATAAGGGTTTGGGCCTATATCATTCCTGATTATCATGATCTCTTCAACAAAATGTTGTAGTTATCCTACTTTGGAAACAGATAAACGTTATTTTTGTATATATTTTGTAGTAACCATGGTCACACTACTATTGAATATAGTTATTGATCAGTACACCATATCTATGGTAATATCTATTCAAGGATTAATTAACTAACACTCGCATGACTAAGATATTTTTCACCTTGGTACCTAAAAAATTTGCCTTCCCATATGAATTGGCCATTAAGCATACAAAAATCTGAAAATCAGTTGAACCAGTCAAAAAACATTTTTTTTTATGTTAAAAAATTTCCCACCAAAAATTCAAAAAAATCTGCTTCCGGAATTCCCACATGAAATTTTGATCATGTTTGATTATTGTAAGTACAATGACATATTGGTATAAAATTAGGTTAAGTGTTATTCTGTTATGATTTTATGGGCAAAACAAATTTTTGGCTGAATATAAAAAAACTTTCTTATTGCAATAATATAAGGCCAAAAATAAAAAATAGTTGTGTTGCCCTCCCAAGAGAAAAGCTTGGACACCTGGCAAGCCGGTCTTTTTTTTTTTTGAATTTCCATGAACCAACTTATTTGACTGGGCACAAGGACTAGTCTACCATTCGGGAAAAGAATCTAATTAAATGTAGCACATTCAAGTATTTTCTACATGAAAAACGTCATTTTTTTCTTTTAAAATGATCAAAAATTCTTTCAAGTGATCAAACTGGCGATATATCAACACAATGCAGCAATACTGCGAAACCGGAAGTAGAACAACAGAAAAATAGCTCAATTCTGTTGTTCTACTTCTGGTTTCGCAATATTGTATTTTCAAAATATAGAATGAATTTTATGATGAAAGTCACATAAAACTAATAATGAAAAAATTGTAAAAAATTTTAAAGCTTTTTGAGGCTTTTGAGTATTATTTTTGACCAAATAAGATGTTAAATTCTACAAAAATATCCGAAATGGAAATTTTTGACATTGATATTTTTAAGAACTATGAAAATATGAACAGTGATACATGACAATCTACATTTTGTACCATGCGGGTTTGTGTTGATGAAAAACAAAAATTCGTGGAATGTGAAAATTTTGTTGGAAAAAGTTCAGAAGGGAGCTGCTTGTTTGGATTTCTGGTGTACCACATCTTTTACACATGTTTTATCAAATGGAAAACACAGGTGAAACATTTCATAAACAGGCAAAATCATAAAAAGCATGATTTAAAAAAAAAATCCCAGATTTTCAAAATTTTGACCAGGCTGCGGAGAGCAACACAAGTATTTTTTATTTTTAGCCTAATGATGCACACATCCCTTGGCACTTTGATACTACTTCCATACTTGTTGCTACTTTGTAGTTTTGTTACTTGTAGCTATGCCATTTGTATGGTTTCACACTTGCACTTGTCATCATGGCTGAAAAACTAGAATTTTGTAGCTTTGTCAATTAAATTCAGAATTAAAAAAATTTTGTAATACAACAAAACCTTTGTCACTATCGGTTATACAGTGATTTGTGACTTTTGACAACTGGAAGCAGGAGTTTCTGCAAAAACATGACATAGCCCTATAAATATAGAGACAAAACTTCAAAGCTACACTTCAAAGCTACACAAGTAGGAAAGAAACATTTGTGATAAATTGTCCATTTATTAGCCCCATGTGGTCATTTAAGGTGCCTGGTCCATGATAGATCTGAATGAAATTTGCTTGTAAAAATCGGCATGAATAATATTTTATTGATGTAAAACAAAAAATTTTAAAATAAAAATTAGGGGTCACCGGACTCGTTTTTGCATGTGAGTAAGTTTAAAAATAGCATTTTTGTAGCTTTTGGGGAAAAATTAGTACAGGGGTCTATGGGAAATGTGACAAAAATGACATTATTTCGTGTTTATTCAAAAACTTCCCATTGAAATTTGGTGTCATTTTTTCACAAAAGTTGCACAAAACTATGTTCTTTCAATTAACAAAATAAAAAATGGGGGTCAGCGACCTATTTTTCACGAAAAATGAGAAAATGTGGCATTTTTTGGCTTCAAAACACTAATCTGCGTGTACTGTGAATGCGTGCTGCTGCACTTGCGTAATCCAAACAAGTGCATACCAGTACGCATGGACCAGACACCTAATGTAGAATACTAATGATATGTGATTTTAGCTGCATTGATGATCTAATCAAGTTTTGAATTTTTGAATGTATGTGTAATGTACAAATAATGCACAATTCAACAAGTAGCATCAACTTATTTTAGCTCTTTCAGTATTTTTACTAAAGTACTAAATCATTTTTGTGCCAAATAACTTTTTATAGTACTAATTACTAAGTATTCCTATAAAGTTCATGTTTAAAATGTACCTGAATATACAGTGTACTAAGCATATAGACTATGTTTGATTGAATTGAAAAAAGAGAATATTTTTGATATTAATTGCAATTCTATGAAAATCAAATTATTTATA
Source organism: Ophiothrix spiculata (assembly GCA_000969725.1). Classification (NCBI taxonomy): domain Eukaryota; kingdom Metazoa; phylum Echinodermata; class Ophiuroidea; order Amphilepidida; family Ophiotrichidae; genus Ophiothrix; species Ophiothrix spiculata. The sequence continues at coordinate 27,925 of JXSR01S003240.1, forward strand.
TATGTAGGGAAAACAAGAAATGTTAAGTCTTACATTAGCCCCAAGTAATAAATATATGTGTATATTCTTATAGGTTATTTAAAACCAATAATGTTGTTGTTTTGTGTGACTGATCCTGACAAAGTATATACATAGAAGAACATACCATGTGGTTCCAGACCAGCGGCTGTAGGCCTATGTATTCATAAAACTTTCTTAAACCATGTGTCATTTTCACTTGAATGTAAATGTAGCACTTAAACTGTAATTCTCTTAACTTTTTAAGTTCATTTACTGCTAAATTGCATGCATCATTTTGGTGCTTTTAACCCTTTCCAGTCTGACCACTTTTTCCTCTCCAGGCTGACGCCATTTTACCTCTAAAGTGACTTCTAAAGTAAATTAAATTTATCTATAGAAATATTCTACATAATTCAATGAAACATCATCATAATATACCTTTATGAACTGTATACATTGCCTGTGATAGTGTTTTGGATGGTAAGAGGTCATGAAATTAGTTATACTATAGCGTTAGTTAGGCCGTTACGGTACCCCATATGGCCTACGCCTGAGCTGGCAGTAATTTGGGCCGTATCCCATACGGCCTACGACAGGAAAAGGTTAAACTGCAATTTAAGCGCAAAATTGCTCATTATCTGACATTTGTAAGCCACACTTGAAATGTTTTCTTGTATTTAAAAGCAACTTATGTGAAACATATGCTGTACAATACCCATAACATTTAAGGGAAATTTAAATGTTGTCCTTAAATTTACAAGAGTTGATGAATTGATTCTCTATTTGTTACATCAAGTGCAACTAGGATTAAAAAAGTTCAAATTTTAAGTGTGCTTTATGAATACAAACCCAAGATCTCAGGTTCTAAATGATTATATTTCAAATATAATCATTTTAACTACTCTTACAAATTATCTGATAGCACTTCCCACAAGACATGTCACAATTTCTTAAGAACTGAGGAGTTGTCAAAATATTTTCCCTTGCTGAACTTAAAGCAAGACATTTTTATTTTTATTAATAACTTCTTGCTTGAAGTTATAGACCATATTACTGAAAATAGAAATGTCTTGAACAAATTGATAGTTTGTACATCTTGACATGCATGTTTGCATTAATTTGTACTAGATTAATTCTTTTTGAAAATTTCATTTAGTCTAGAGATTAATTAAGTCCTTGACTAACTCTTGTACACACAGTCATGTGAAAAAAGTCAATCAACCATAATATGAACATATTCATCATATGTGATGGCTCACCCCGAAAGGGGGGACTTTGCAGATGATATCAATTATTAAATTTTATAATTTCATCCGTTAAAGCATTTTCTAAGCTTTAAAATGACACTTTACTTGTTAAAATTGATCAAGGCAATCTAATTTTACAACAGAAAATCTGCTTGAAATTCTTATTATTTTCTTTATTTTTTGCTGTCTATTTTCACCAGTTTCTCGAAAAGTGTTCTGTCGCAAAGTCCCCCTTTTCGGGGTGAGTCATCACATATTTTAGCAGATTTAAGGTGGTGGGTGACGACTTTCTGTTTATGTATAGTATTCAGAACACAAAAGGCTGCATAAATAATGTTGACTCCAGAGATGGACTCAAAGACTTTGATTTAATTTGAGCTCATTTGATGGCTCATCGTAGTTGATATTTGTGTATTTTAGCTGTATATTGTAGTACAATATTGTTGAATCAGTATGGAATTTTCAACATACACTTCTGTTTTATATAACTTTGCATCTGATGCAAATAATTATGGAACAAATTTGGTGAAAAGTTTTTTGTAAATTCTATTAATTTACCAATTATTACCAATTGGGAAATACGGCCCTACCTTGTCATTGGGTCAAATAATACGATTTTAGGACAGTTTGTAGTGAAAGTCTGTATGTTCAACTTATCCATTTCAGTTGAAAGATTGTAGTCTGTGCATTCCAAGTTAGTTTTTTGTTACGCAAAAAAAGTTTGTCTCACAAACATAATGAGGCCACGTATGCCATCACATGATGCATCATGACTGTTTCTGTACGTATCTGCATGTCAATTAGTCACGATGCATCACATAATGCTATACTTGATCTCATTATCGAGTGACGATATCCCTCTGTGGCGAAAATACACCACTTATAGACTCACCAGGTATGCAGCACCCCCAGGAGCAGCATTTGCACAAGGGACCAATGGCTTTATGTGACTTCCAAACCACAGAGCAATTAGAATAAAGTTTCTTGCCCAGGGAAACAAGGAGACATAGTCCGACTGGCAGTGCCGCCACCAGGGCCCGAACCCACAACCTCTGTATAAGTCAAGGAAGTTATAGGGGGGAACAGGGTTTCTCCGCCATCTTGTGTCGCTCATGGAGCAGAGTTATTGTACCTCCGGATATATTCGGAATTTGACCCGATATCCAGGCAGATCGCGTAAATCTTCAACTGATGCATATACAGCGTGTGCATTTTGTTTCACGCGCAAACCGTGTCTGCGTTTCATGTAGCGTGCATTGCGACTTGCTCTGATTAAAGTACGCCAATTTTCCCGCTAATCTGTTGCGAAGACTCTCGAAGTGTTGCACGCGGAGCCGTAAAATGCCGGAGGTACAATAACTCACCCTCCATGAGCGACAATCCAAGATGTCTGCCGTCCCATTGGATTTACACAGCGATGAAATCAAAATGGCGGAGAAACCCTGTTCCCCCCTATAACTTCCTTGGTATTAGTAGTCCTATGCTCTTACTGCTCGGCCAAGCTCCCCTCAATGGTCTATATTTAGTTGTCAGAAACATGTAATGTCTACAGCTGAAAAAGAGGCAGATGTAGTATTCAGTGGCAATGTTCCATTAAATGTTTGTCAAGAACGGCACACATACTACATCTTGATGGATTCATGAAAAAAGTACGCCAAAAACAGAATAAAAACAAAACATTTGCATTTACCAGATCTTGGTCTCTTTAAAAACGTGTAAGATAACTTCTTTGCGAAACTTGTATGTGAGACAAACTTAGTTTTTGCAATATATTCATCCAGACCAGCCTATAATCATTGAATGATTATAAAAAAATCTAACAATTTCTGCGGTGTTATTATGTATAGGTTTATCAGTACTTTTTAATAATATATACTCTGATGTTGAGTCTAACTGTGATACTATATGTAGATTTATAAGAACAGATTTATAGGAATGTGAAATGTATCTGGAATTCGAAGCAAACCACATCAGTATGATTTTAAAAACAAAATAAAACTACAAAAAAGTTACGTTATGTGTGTGAGAGTCATCATTCATGTGGACTTAATTACTCTGCTCCACCTCCCTTATATCATTAGCTTTTGTACATTGTGCACATTTTCAGTGAGTCTAATAAGACGAATGAGGCATAACAGATGCCTCAGCCCTCGCTTGCGAGGTCCATCTAGATGGACTATAGTCTAATAAGAAAATTGAGGCATAACAGTATTGTCATAGTATTGTCACCCCAATGACTCTACACACCTTATATACAAAGTAAGCAGTCAATTAAAGGAGCTTGTTCTGATTTTTCAAAATTGAATTTTCAGTGTCATAAGACAGATGACCATCAGAGGTTTAAGTTTCAAATTTCAGCTGAATCAGTAAAACCATTTTGTTTTTATGGGAAATTTTGTATTTTAAAGCTGCCTATAAATTACTGTGTAGAATTAATGATGGTTACCATAATTAAACACATTTTCATATGTAACTGCACAAAGGAACATAAAGCTGAATTCATACTTAAAACGCAATGTGTTGCGTTTCCAATAATTTCCACCGCAAACGGCACCGCAAATGAATTCACACTCAAAACGCAAACGGACTGCGGCAGCCGATGACATGAAAACGCAATGGAAAGTTGAGCTTTCCTCAACTCGGTTTGCGGTGCCGCATTCGATGTTGCGTTTTGATATCGATTGATCGGAACTCCTCAAATCTTTTACTGCACATGCTCGGTGCGTTGTGCGTTTGCGTCGAGTATGAATTCAGCTTTACTCAGCCGTGAAATTTCACATGGATTAAGTGAAAATATGAGCAATATTTTGATACCAATATCTCAAAAAACGCATCAACCCAAGTTGATTGGGTCAGCATTATTTAAACTTTCTGAGATTTTGGTACCAAACTATTTGTCATTTTTTTCTCATTACCAATGAGAAATTTTACGGCTGAAATGTGTTGCGTTTCGGAGAAAATGTGTTAAATAATGGTTACCATAAAGTTACTGACACAGGAAAGAATAGGCAAGTGGAAAATACAAAATTGCTCATAAAATCAAAACGATTATTCCGATTTAATTGAAATTTGAAATTGTAACATAAAGTGGTGATCTTTCTATTCATATGAGAGTGAAAACTAAAATTTGAAAAATCGGACCTTGTACCTTTAACACACATGTGACCCGTCATAACGGTAGGTACCTTAATACCGGCATAGTACATTACGAGATACGGGCCATTGAAGCTAAGCATAGTCAGAAATCACGTCCAAGGTCGAATTTCTAATTTCATCAGAAAGATTATCATTGAAGTGTATTCTATCATATAAATCAGGTTCCAACATCCAAAACATAAGAAAAATGTATTAAAAACCAAGCTAAAAATCCTCTCTCCATTCAAGATTTACTAAGTACAAACACTTTAAACTCGATTTTCTCAGAACTATAGTTTTCCGAATCAGCCCGATGCCTTTTACCAATTTGGGTGTAACTTCGCAACCGAACATCCAATAACCAAAATCAAGGTGTCATTTTAAAGCTTAAAATCTCAGCTTTCAGATGTAACCAAAAAATCAATTTTTATTTTGCCGACCTTAAGGTACCTTTCGATATGACGGGTCACATATAATCACATCAACCAGGTTCCAAAATCCAAAACATTAGAAAAAGGTGTAAAATCCAAGATAAAGATATCCTAAATCCAGGTTAATTGTGCAGCGAATCCAGGGTCAAATAATCCATGTTTGGTATCATTTTAAAGGTTCAAGAGTCAAATGTTCCAAATATGGTATTGTTTACTCATTAAAATGCACAGAAATTTATGAATGAAAGTTGTAAACAAAGGGCCCTTGTTGCTAGGAAGACAATCACATGTCATACGAGCCATCATTGGTTACTTGTTTATTAATATTCACGAGCAAAGATCGCTGCAAATTATTCGCATCCCATTATTCAGTTTCACTAGGGGTCACGAAACCGTTTTCTTGTATTATAATAAAGAGTTTGTTGAAGAAAAGAACCATTTTGCTATTTCATTCTGGGTGACTTATGCATTAAGTATAGAAAATCGTGAATTAAAGGTTCTTATAATCAATTAATTTAATTAATCAATAATTAATTAATTTATTGATTTTTTCAAAACAAAGTTAATGAATTTGAAGGGTATGACTTACTCAACATGTGTGCAAAATTTGGTGATGATACGACTTTGGTAACTACCCGTTGCTATGGAGATTAAGTGAAGCACTATTTATGTGCAAAATAGGTAAATTTGAGTACACAAACTTTAAACACGATTTTCTCAGAACTACCTTTTTCCGACTCAGCCATAGGCCTTTCAGAGATTTGACTAAAACTTTGCAACCGAACATCCTAAAAACAAAAGGAAGGTGTCATTTTAAAGCTTAAAGTCTCAGCTTTAAGATTAGACCAAAAAATCGATTTTGATTTTGCAACCCTTAAGGTACCTTTTGATATGACGGGTCACATATATAAACCAATCTAACTATACGGGGAAATAAATTCATCCGTATTTTTCGAATCATAACAACATACTAAATCTTGCTGTATAATCAAGTGAACTTGTATTCAAGATTTGTCCATGTGGTAGCAACAAAATTAGCCAAAAATAATAATAAAATCATGAAAGATTCATGCACAAAATGTATTAATACACATTGATTTTGTCTTAATCCCAATCAATCACAATACAAAGAACACCAGTTTGCAATGTTGTAGAATACAAGGGATATGCTAAGCTTTAAAATATGCTAAGGATCTCGTAACAGAGTCTGATTGTTTTTACTTTGTACTTAAGGTTCATTAACTGATAAACTAGACCTAGACTTTCCCTGCAAATGACTGATAGTGCATTGGTCAACAGTCCTATCCTGAAATCAAGTCAACAAAACAATTATTCCATTGGCAGATTTATTTTCTATACTTTTTTATATGACAAGCTATCATGATAAATACATGCTTTGAAAAAAAAAATTACATGCACATTTTTACTATCTGAGAATCGGTAAATATTTATTTAATGTTTTTGATTAAATTTCACACAAACAAAATAGTTTCATTTCGAGATCTATACTATCGAGATCATCTAATGAATAGGCCTCCAAAAAGTTGAATTATGCATATACACTGTACTAGATTTTTAAATATGTGCCACAGAGCATTACTCAGTAAGTTGAGATATTTTGAAATGATGTGCTCAATTTAAAGGCCTTATCTGACACTTGATAATGTATTGATTTTTCGAAAAACAAAACAAAACAAAAACATTCACTGGTAATGATCTGATAGCAAAAACAAGAACCAACTTAGGATTATTATTGAAGTTATTAAATTTCCTACAAGCATGAAAATCTGAACTCAAAACATATCATCGTGTGTTGTTTTCTTTTCAAACTTTTTCATCTAGCTGAACTACCAATCAATATGTGCGTTGTACATGATCGTTATTGTTGCGTAGACGCACACACACTCAGCATACACACCCTGCCAAGTCATTTTGCAGGAAATTTCACAACTTTTATAATAAGGTCCAGTTTGAAACTTTCAATGATGTCTCACAAACTAACTTAGAAAATAAATACACAAAATTTCATACAACACAAATAATTTCAGACGTTGGTTCCTAAACTCCATCTTTGAAAAAAGCTCCCTGAAAATAGCATCCAGAATATTCAAACAATCGAGCTCCTACGCAGCTTGTGCGTACGCATAATTTAAAATTAAACTCGCCCGACAAGGCTAGCGCATGACGGATCATTATGATTGGTTAATTTTCCCCAGTGACAATTCAAGAACTTGGTTTATTGTGTGCGGTAACAACAAATCACATGCAACTGTTTAAAATGAATTGTGTTGCATACAGTGCAGAGTACAACTTGAAAACCTGCTTTAATGAGAGAAATGGCCTTGGAACAGGGAGCTTATAGAGAAGATTGGCTTTATTTCTTACAACATGAAACATAAATTAGGATTGTGCCAATACAAATGTGTGATATCACAAAATGAGTGTAAAGTCACAGATTTGTATTCAGATATACTCAGGGCTGGATATTAGCACCCGCCTGACAGCCAATCGGGCAAAATATTTTGTATATGTTGAGTCTATTTTGAGTAAACAAACTATATCTAAGGAAATTTGAAAAGTCACCAATAAAAATACAAATTTTCAAGAAAAGGGATGGACCAAATTTCTCAAAATTTTCAATGTATACAAAAATTGCAACTTTTTGCAAAAAACACTCAAATGTTTCAAGTTTTTGTGAAAAAAGACCAAAATTTGCGACATTTGTCATAAATTTTTGATGTTCAGTTTTTATAATTGTTAAAATTTGGGCAAGTAAAATTCTTGTCGGGCGGGTAACTTTTGAAAGTTACCTGGCCGACTGGTTAGTGCGAAAAAATACCTACCACGTGTATCAAAAAAAATTGTGCACGGATTAAAACTAATTTTGACCTTGATAAAAGCACCAAATCATAATTGTCTTGTTAAAGTAGTAAAGCATATTTAATAAGATTTCAAATGCAGAAAAAATGATGGAAATCCGATGAAAAATAAAAAAGATATGAACAATGTTGTAAGTATGTCTCTTTTTCTTCCATTCCAATGGGATTTACACAGTTAAGCAAGATATTACATATCACAATTACGGTTTATGGCATTATGATAAAAGCTAAAAGTACTCACAAAATTGGTCATATCTTTTTTATTTTTCATCCGATTTCTATAATTTTTTCTGCAATTGAAAGCTTATTTAATCTGCTTTACTACAGTAACAAGAACATTATGATTTTGTGCTTTTATCAAGGTCAAAATCAGTTTTAATCTGTGCACAATTTTTTTTGATACACGTGGTATGTCCAGCCCTGGATATACTGCATATTCTACATAATGACATAATGTAAAACAACTATGCATGTACAAAACAATTGCTATATGTGACGTGTTATGGCCTCACTACACGAAGACAGTTTCCAGGACTCTTGCCTGAAAAAGTTAAGTTCCGGCCAACCTTTACAATAATCATGGTATTAATCAATGTATTTCAATTGTAAAGGATGCAAATCAGTCATGCATTTCGCACACCTGAAAATAACTTCCAAGAATTTCACTGACCCTGTTGAACCCATCGTGATTAAATTGATCACAGTCTTTTTTCTTTTCAGGGGATAATCCTCCTGACAGAAACTGTCCGGGAATAGAACATGGGGCTAGAAACAGGAGTCTTTTATCAATGGAAATGGCCAATTTAAGAGGATTTAACAGTCATTAAACATACGACACAATACACTAATATACATGTCAAGGATTGAACCACGTCATAACTTGTCACCATGACGAATATGCAGACGATCGAATAATTCCTGATAATAGAGGTATATTATAGATATTTCAATGACCTTGTTGAACCTATCATCATTAAATTGATTTTGAAGATGATAAGAAAGGATCATCTGCAATTTTCTCAGACAAGAAACATTTATACTACAACACTGTGTAGAATATAGGCTAGCAACAGTATGACCGCAACTTGAGTTTTTCAGACAAGAGTCCTGGAAAAAATCCTCGTGTACTGAGGCCTTTACAGGAAAAAGGTACCTTAAAGTCAGAAAACCACATTCTGACATACGGGCCGCTGAAGTTGGAAATAGTGATGAACAGATCCCGAGTCAATTTTCCAATTTCCTCATTTAAACCCGTTTTCTCAGAATAACTTTTTTTGCAATCAGGCTTACTATTCAAAACATTTTTGCACATAAGTCCCGAATGAAACATCATACACTCATGATTCAGGTGTCATTTTAAAGCTTAGATCACAGGCTTTCCACTCATATCAAAAACTCCATTTTCATTTTTTTTTTTACCCCTAAGGTACTTTATGCTGTAAAGCGTAACATATTTCAAAAATCATTTGTGTTGAACAAAGACCTTCTATCCACAAGCTCTATATCATTTTCCAGCTCAAGTTTTAAGAGAATTTAAATCCACCTTTATCTAAGACTGTCAACTTTGCACTCATTGTTTTATAACAGGTCATAAATATTCAACATACATATATACATGAAAAATATTTTTATCCCGCCATTCCATCGAGATCATGGCGGTTTGTGATGATGATACAATTATTTACAAGCAAAATAAACAAAATATATGAAAACAAACAAATTAAACAGGAAAATAATGAGATGTCAAGTTTTTCTTACATATGTTGACAGAACCAGATGAACGGAGTGGATGAGGAAGGGTGTTCCACAGTTTTGGTGCAATGAAATAAAATAATCTGTTGACAGCAGAATGAAGATTCCCATGGCGAAATGTGTGTTCAACAATTTTGCTTCTACTTAAAAGCAGACAGTAAGTAAGTATGGCACCAGAGATTGATGCAGTATAAGTGTTATACCTGACACATATTACACATGTGTGAAAAGTCTTGACAATTTTAATAGCATGTGTGCACAACCAACAAAATTAGAGCGAAAATTAGCATGCATATTCTCTTAATATCTACCGTGAAATTTATGTGCACTACTCAATAACAATAATCCTTATTCCTTTGATTTGCTGGGTCTGTTTCCCGGTGTAGAAGGAATGTAAGTCCCTATTCTGCATACACTGCGCATGCATGTTGCTGAACTTGCAAAATCAAAACAAGCGCGTACCAGTACGCGTGGACCAGGCACCTTAATGCTGCTTTCATACTTAAAGTCCCATTGCAGTTTTGTAGCTTTGTTGCTTCATGTCACTTTGAACTTTGAACATGTCGCTTTCATTTTCGACTCAAAAAATCTTGCCTTGCAACAAAATTTTGTCGATATCGATTATTCTGCGACATATAGATTTGCTGCTGCGACAACCTGAACGACAAGTTTTTGCAGAAAATATATGTCATGCGGCGACTAAGCTACAAAATTACAAAGTATGAAAGCAGCATCACTCTCGCATCAGAATATTTTTTTGTTAAGGAGTTGGTAGCTCTTCAATTCTGATAGCCATCTTGAAGTCTGTAGGGAACAATTTGGCTGCCTGTGGGTACATAAGACGATAGGAGTGCTTGATGGTCACTTCAGCAACGCCAGCAATATCCCCAATTTCTGATGAAAAGAAAAGAAAAGAGAGAAATATGGGTTACTTATATGTCAGCCTTTAAGATGGTCTATCTGCAAATCAAATTATCTCAATATGGCCCGTACACCAATGTTTATGTGAAAGGTGTCAAGTTCAAACCCCTGTGGTGGCAACCCGAGTGCAGACCTGCCAACCTTTGGGATCCTAAAATTATATTTTGCAACCTCAAAAATGTATTTGTTATATAAAAATGGTATTATACAAACATATTTCTAAACATGCTTAAAACTTTCAAAACATTGCCGACGTCATTACTGTGATGGTTTCCCTGGATGATTTTTAATAAACTGGTCTGATCGAGGTTCAATACTCCTAGAGGTTGCAGCAAGACCAGGAATGATACTGGAGTGAAGAAGTTACTTAGGCCACAGTGATCACCATACAACTGCTGAAGCCATGTGGAACTACAAATTAGGGAGACATAGTAGATTATAAATCCCTTGTATTTCTTTCTTTACTTATTTACTGCATGTTTTCATATGATACAATACTTTAGGTCTGGGTAATTTAGTCACTTTGCCTTTAGTCACCACTGGGACCTTGAGTATTTGGAAAGATTTGCTTTTCATATTGTTGAATTTAGGAGTTTGTTTTTGAAACCTATGTATGTTTATTGTTTTGTGACAGAATTAAAATCCAAGTTTTGAGTAAGTCTGTTTCTATGTTTTTCAGACCTTTTTTGATAAAGGTCTCAAAAGGAATAAAACAAAACTATACGTCTTACTATACAAAACAAAAAGTTTGATATCTATAGATATTGACCTTTTGAGAGATTCTGTTCAGAAACATTTCTATAGCTACTGACCTTTTTGCGACCTTTTCTCTTCTGATGCCTGTGACGCCATGTAGATAGCTGCTGCAGCAACTGAGATGGGGCTACGTCTGGGGAAAAATAAAACAGTCTTATAATGAGAGGAAAAATTGACAACTCATTTTATGCCTGGAATAGCTGGCATAGCTTTTTGCCTGGCATAAGGGGATACATGTAAACTAATTGGCAACAGCTTGCCGTTATCTTAATAAATGTTGGTGCTTATATAGCGCTTTTCCAGAATTGATCAAAGCGCTTTACATTTATTCCGTTACCAATAGAATATAACCAACTTACGCTGCTGCCTTACAATCACGGCGCCTATCGAGTATACTCCTAGTAACTTGTAACTTGTCAGTGAAGTCAAATTTGAGGTATCAGACTGGAACATATTGAAATTGATGTTTTAAATCATAGGTACAGAACCCAGGCACACAACCAATTGCATGGATAAGAGGAATTATCAATATGTTTAAGATTAGAGGAGAAATAGACTGTATACTAATGACTATATAATGTAAATATCAAATTTATCTGTCAAACCATGATCATGGAGGTATTATACCTCCAATAAACTTTCTTGAGTTTACATATTCAGAGCTGTAATTGACCACAACATTATTTACCATATCTGTAGAACAATGTTTAGATTTTGAAAGCCTTCCTACGTGGATACATTTTACATAAAAAGTCTTTCAATTTGACACAGACAATTCAATTTGATAAAGATGGATTTCTATTACAAGATCCATTAATTGGTCGTAGGGATTCGAGCTTCTAATTTTCTTCTTAACTAAAGCAGTTCAGCATTGGAACACTTACATTGTTCCCTCTTGTTTGCAAACTTACCAGTTTGATCCCTTGTGCATGACAGTATTTACAACACAGTAGCCTATGGGGATTTTTTAAATGCTGAAAAGCTTGCAACTTGAAAACGAATGGTTGGAACCAAGTGAAATTTTCAGCATGCATTCATGTTGTACTCTTCTTTTAATTTAGCTGGAAAAGACGGGAGGTTGTTGTCACATCAGAATCATGAATAGCACCTTTAAAGTAGACATGTTTCATTTAGGGTTTTGTTATGTTACAATGCTTACCCAGCAACAAGGTCCATCTCCACAGGCTTCTTGACTATCTGAGTTGCAGCCTTCTCTACCGCTGGTGGTAATATCAAATTAGAACGAATTGTGTTACTTACCCAGCAACAAGGTCCATCTCAACAGCTTTCTTGGCTATCTGAGTGGCAGCCTTCTGTACCGCTGGTGGTAATGTCAGATTGGAACAGAATCGAGACTAGGAAGAAACAGAGTAATAATGTTGTAAAAATCAAGCAAAACATACAGAATAAAACAAGGTTCTGATTTTAAAGGGGCGAAGACTGAAGCGATAGTGTTAGTGAAGAAAATAAAATTCTCCAATTTGATTAATCAACCCATATTGACCAAAGACAATTAATGTGCCCTGTACATGCAGTAAGGTTTGTGTGTAACATGGGTGTGATTGGGCTTTTGAAAAAATCCTGGCTGCTGTGAAAAATCCTGAAAAACCAGCTTAAAATTGGTCTAAATGACCCATATCGGGCTGAAAACAAATAAAATTGCAGCCATTTTAAACAAAAAAATCCTGAAATCTTCACACAAAAATCCTGAAGAATCACACCCCTGGTGTAAATGAAATATAGAAACACAAAGTGATTCAGGGCCAGTAGGTCAATCTGGGAATCTATTTGGGTTGTTCAAATTGGTGACAGTTGAACTTTGAATCAACTTACAAGTGCTTGTCAGGACAACCATTGCACCAAAGTCTGAAGGTCTTTACATTTCTTGATTATGATGATAGGATCTATACAATTTTGGTCATGAAATTAAGTATTGAAGATATCAGCATGAAATCACTGTACTTCACATAGAGCACTCTGTGGCCACTGATGTTTACAATGACCTATTTATATTGCTTAGCCACAATATCAGGGATGAGAATGGGTAATTGTCAAAAATGAGGAAAAGCGTCGTAAAGTTGGGTAAAAAGGTCAAAAATGGGCTGAAAATGAATAAAAAAGCTAAAATTTTAGCACATGAACATGATCAAAAAAGAGGAAATCAGCCGAAAAGAGGAACTTTCTCATCCCTGCAATATTCAAAATGTTAAAGAATTCCCTAAATAAACCTCCCTTGTTATCAGGTGGAAGTTACAATACAGCAATATACAAGTGACATGAAAAAAAGTAAAATTTTAATTATAAATTCTGTATAGACCACTTTCCATATCCCATATAATGCAGGCTGAAAGTACCAAAAATATTGCGCAAAACATCATCTTCACAAATCTTGGTATATTGTTGATCGCACGGAAGTACCCGTATTTACAGTGCTTTCAGCTTGCATTATGGGACATATGAAGTGGTTTATTAAATGAACTTATGACACTTTACTCGAGCTGCATGTACTAGCGTTGTATAACTCCATTGGAGAACGGATCTTGTGCCCAGACTTTGGCGCTGATGTCATAATCAATCCAGTTTCATCATCACAGTATATTATTCTATGAGGATCTCCGATAAAATTAACTGCATTAACTTACCATGAAATCCCCTGTTGTTATGAGATCCACATTGGTTTCCAGAGCTTTGAGGATCAGCTTGAAGCAACGCCCAATCTCCTTCTTGCTAACCCTGGATACTGCACATATTTCTACAAGAACAAATATGAATGAAATGATGACAACAAAAAAATGGCATTCCGTTTGGTGATATTTTGAAGACATGCAAAGCAGTGGGTAAATTTCTGATTCAATAGTTAACACATTTCCAGCTTGGTTATATTAAGGAAGCCTAAATTTGTATGATTGGTATAGAAATTTGAAGTCAACCCTTTCATCCCAAATTTTCATGAAAGATGTCCTTTCATCCATTGATTACCTAAGGCAACTTCTCCATTGAGCAAATTTTTATGCAAACATAGATAACAGAAAATCAGCACAAACCATTTCATGGGGGGATAAATACGATGAAGTCAGATGGGGCAGAGGTTCCACAGGACAATTTTCAGTTTAGGGGACTGACAAATTTTTTGCTGACTATGGAACCCAGCATTTTATAGCAAATGTATCAACCCTTACATAGTCCATCCAGATGGACCTCGCAAGCGAACGGCGCTCGCTTGTGAGGTCCATCTAGATGGACTACCCTTACACTGAATAATCTCTTGATTTAATATTCATTATTTGCTTAACACGACAGAAAAATAAGAAACAGTCAACTCAGTTATTTCTATCCAGCCTATCACTCATCAATCAACTACTTTCCCCAACTAAATTGGAGCTTTGATACCACAAAAAAAAATCTCAAAAACTTCTCTTTTCCATAAATGCTTCCTTAATAACTGATCAAAATAGTCAAAAAGCACTTTAAAATGCAGTTAAGCACACCGTAAAAATAACAAGGATTATCAAGTATTTACTCACCCCGGAATGTCCTTGGCACTCCTTCCTGCCTACAGGCTATATACACACAGGCTGCCGCTATGGCATCATTAGCACGGCCTTTGAGGAGTATTTACTCACCCCGGAATGTCCTTGGCACTCCTTCCTGCCTACAGGCTATATACACACAGGCTGCCGCTATGGCGTCATTAGCACGGCCTTTGAGGAGTATTTACTCACCCCGGAATGTCCTTGGCACTCCTTCCTGCCTACAGGCTATATACACACAGGCTGCCGCTATGGCGTCATTAGCACGGCCTTTGAGGAGTATTTACTCACCCCGGAATGTCCTTGGCACTCCTTCTTGCCTACAGGCTATATACACACAGGCTGCCGCTATGGCGTCATTAGCACGGCCTTTAAGTGTCCTCTGATCTTGCACTTGTTTGAATAATACATTTGTTCTATCCTGAAAACCAAATTTAAAAAGAAAGGCACTTTTATAGTAGAGTTCTGTGTTAAAATTGTATTTTCAGTGAAGTTATAAGCATGAATAGCCAGAGACATGGAATAAAGGTATCCATGATAGTATTTCCATATGTTGTTAAAACCATTAGACTCTGGTAACAGGTTGATTTATGTGCTTATCATTCTCAGAATCGCTGATCACCAGCAATTTCTTTTCAATACGCATTTTAACATTTTTATGACCATACTTTGATTAAATTTGATGAAAAACTCACACACACCCCCACACACACCAAATTTGACATGAATTTGTTCATGGTGACCCCAGGTATGGCTACATAAATACTGAAATCAAAGTAACTTGGTTTGGATCATGGTCAGTTTTATAACAATTATGAACCAGGCCATGCAATTTACACTAAAATATATAGTCTTGCCTCCACATACTGATTCTCAATAACTTTGGGCTGGGAATGTTGTCATCATGCTACACTGGCACTGATACATGGTATCCAAAATGCTAAAATGCAAAAAAGTTTTTATGACATCATCACTTGTGTACTCTATATAGGTCATCCTATTTTGTACCACCTCTCTTTGTAGCGAAAGTGCTTACCACAATTTTTCTTGGTAGATTGATTCTGTCTGACATTGTTCCAATCTCCCTGAATGCATTGATTAAGGCTCTGTCTGCGCTGCTCATCTGTTGACAACATTGAAAAATAACATATGTATAAGAGGGCAAGAAAGCTCTTATCTGCAATGCCTGCCATAAGTGTTATGTTTATTGAAAAGAGCATGGCCCAATAATATTTGCTTCAACCTTTATTAAATTTTTGGCGATTTTGGTACCCAAAGTTGCTGATAATTTTTTCTCATAATCCATGCGAAAGTTTAATGCTGAAAAATGTTTTGTTTTGGACATACAGTATTTGTAAAAATTATTTATGGTATTACCATACTTAAATTGCACAGGAAAATATATGGGGAGCTCTGAAATACAAAATTGCTTAAAAAATGGTTCAACTGATTTAACATAAATTTGAAATTGAAATCTTTTTAGTGATGATCTTTCATATGAAACTGAAAACAGAATTTTGAACAAACAAAAAACAAAAAACGGTGCATTTTCATTTAAAGGAGCATGGTCCAATTGCCTCAACTTTAGTTCAAACTTTTTTAGACTTTAGTGCCAAAATATTGCTCATATTTTTCTCATAACCCATGTGAACTTTCACGGCTGAGTTATATTCC
Source organism: Ophiothrix spiculata (assembly GCA_000969725.1). NCBI lineage: Eukaryota > Metazoa > Echinodermata > Ophiuroidea > Amphilepidida > Ophiotrichidae > Ophiothrix > Ophiothrix spiculata. Next base: position 44,250 of record JXSR01S003240.1, read on the forward strand.
GTTTTGGAGATATATATGAAAATGTGTCTAATTATGGTAACCATAATTAATTCTATACTGTACAGTAACGTACAGGAAGGTCTGAAATATAAAAATGGCCATAAAATCAAAACAGTTTGACAGATTCAGCTGAAATTTTAAATTTAGACCTCTTTGGGTGATCATCTTTCATATGACCTTGAAAACTAAATTTTGAAAAATCGGACCAAGCCCCTCTAACACCTTGTATCAAGAATGCAAAAATACCTTCAAAATTAAACTCCCATATGTTAGTGGCTTTTGAAATAGTTGTCAGTAACAGTATCACCATGAAGACATTTTAAGAGCCACTGACTCAAGACTGGACACTTTGTAGTGTGTTACTAGAAAAATAGCAGCTATTACACATAGGACTTTTTTCCACTAATATGACAATTGCAGTTTTACTGAGACAGTAATAACCTACATCTTTTTAGGTAAGTGTTTTGGCCATATAATGGAAGTACCAGCTATGTGAGTGGTAAATTGATTTTATGTCTACACAGCAAGCAAAACAGGATTCTATACTGTGAAAATGGAAATTTTTACATGCAGGAATATTTCTGTACATTAAATTTTCGCTTTAAGAAAATATAGCCGATACCTTTGAACTTATAATACCTTACACATGACAAAAACTTATGAAAATGAGTTATGATATTAGTTTTGCTAATTCTAACCCATACAGTCCTGAATTGCTATACATGGTATATGTGTACCGCCGCGGCAAAAGGGTCCAGTTGTCGGCTCGTACATGTTGCTCCTTGTAGCATATCTAATATATGGTATTTGTATACATCAGATATGCTACATTGAGCAACATGTAGGAGTCGACAACTGGACCCTTTTGCCGCGGCGGTACACATATTATAATACCCATACTGAACTAATATACACTCAATACAAATCGGAATGCAAGAGCAGTCTCTCCTAATCTCCACATGAAATGCTCACACATTTAAAATATCTTACAGCAGAATATTAAAAGAATTTTATTGAAAAAAGAGAAGGTAAAAAATTTAAAATAGAAAACAATCACTCAAAATCAACTGCATGAAATAAAACTCCATACACCAGTTGGGTGAGCCCTGAAAATCTTAACAATGAAATACCCCTAACAAGACTGACCCCTAAAAAGGTGTAAACCCTCAACTAACCTGTCTTTTATTGTGGTATTTAGCAATGCCGTTGTCATCAAACCCAGCGTTGCCAGTCGGCTTGCCTATAATTGTAGACAAATCACTTCCATTAAGTAATGGATTCTCTGCCGCACCCACACGAGATGGATCTGACACGGCTTTTTCATTGCTGAAAGTACGCCACTCTGAACCAACATCGATCACTCTGAAACAAATAAAATGCAATAATGTACACTAAATTTCTGAAGAAATATTGACTCTGAATACAGCATAAATTAATTTAAATTGATTGTCATAGCAAGAGTTGTGTGACATCTTGAGACATGTGATATGTTTTAAATTGGCATGTGTGCTGTTTTGAAAAATGTCTCTCAAATTCAATTAGCTCTTTATGAGTTGAATTTCGGAGGTGAACATAATGAAGACACATTATGTGCAAAGTCTTGAAGCATTCTGTAATTATCAGTACTGGTAACTATATAGAAGGAAAACAAAACAAATGTTCTAGTTCATTTTACTTGTTTTTTATTTAAGTTGTGAAGCTTCAAGACTTTGGATTTATCATTTACTACTGGATCTCATATCATCAATGAATATGTAGGGCTACCTTTTCATAATGGCACATATGACACTGTAGCACATGTTTCATTACAACTCCATACCCCTGCTACTATAGCCTACCTGTCGGCTACAACAAGACCATAGGCTGCACAGATCATGTCCCCTACTTGGTAGTTATCAACAAGTGGATTGTCAGGATGATGCTGACAAGACACCCACAATTCCACACCTTGCTACTACATGTATGGCCTACTCCTGTCTGCTAAACAAGGCCACAGGCTGTATAGATCATGTCGCCATCAATGAGAGGATGTCAGGATGATGCAGGCAAGAAGCCCTCAATCTCAAGACCACAGGCTGTACAGATCCATGTCACCTGCGTGTTAGTTGTGTATGAGTGGTGCCTCCGGATGGTGCGGTTCAAGACATGTGCACCCTCAACCCCAAACCCCTGCTACTATTGCTTACCTGTCGGCTACAACATGGCCGCAAGCTGTACAAATCATGTCAACTGTGTGGTAGTTGTGTATGAGTGGTGCCTTAGTATGGTGCGGTTCAAGACACCCTCAACCCCAAACCCCTGCTACTAATTGCTTACCTGTCGGCTACAACAAGGCCGCAAGCTGTACAAATCATGTCAACTGCGTGGTAGTTGTGTATGAGTGGTGCCTCAGTATGGTGCGGTTCAAGACACCCTCAACCCCAGACCCCTGCTACTATTGCTTACCTGTCGGCTACAACAAGGCCGCAAGCTGTACAGATCATGTCACCAGCATGGTAGTCGTCAACGAGTGGTGCGTCTGGATGGTGTGGACAAGACACCCTCAAACCCATACCCCTAATTTGAAATAAGAAAGTTTTAATATAAATACACATAAGACAGCTACACTTTTTATGAACTTATTGAAAGAATCAACCTTTTCATTTCATATTTACGGTATTGTATGTAAATCACTACATGGGGGCAAAGATTATATGTTTCGAGGTAACAATATTGTGTGTTGAAAATCCAAATAATTATACACAAAATCAAACCCCCATACATACGAACAATGTATTTTGTTGTTATCAGGCTTTTATGTCATCTCACTCACCTGCTAGGACCAGCACCACTAGATGTTGAGGCCATGGCACTTTGATATCAGTTATCTGAAAATTTAAAAAAAAATGGCAAATTTGAATTCATTTATAATTATTTATTTAATTCAGCTTTCTTTATTCAGTGTAACTCCTGGCAAAGTGGTATTTGTTTACATTGACATCAAGCTGTTATTATCCCCTTCCTGAAAGTCTTTTTCATTCACACTTCGACAATGTAATAAATTTTCTATCAGTTTTCCATCAGTAGTTTTATCATGTAAGTCTATGGCAGTTGGTTCACTCAGAAGGTTGTGTAGGACAAGGCGCTGAAATCAGGGCTAGGTCAAATGCCATGCAGGTTAAGTTTTTAGTTAGGGTTGTTAAAGGGGCATTGGACAAGTTCAGCATCATCCTCAATTTGTCCCCAAATATTTTGAGATTTCAGCATCATTTGAAATATTTGAAACTGCGATGCTATGTGTGGTAATTTTTACATAAATCGTTTCAAATCCACCCCAGAGACGGATCAATGGTTGACGATAGGGTTGAAAAGAACTGACAAAAATACATAAAAAGATTGAAAAAGTGATTTTTGATGGAAACCAAAGGCAAAAAAAATGGATCAGCAGAAATTTGGAATAGCTGTATTTGTTACATTATGTCATGTTTTAATTGTATATTGTATTAAATCCTTTGTAAATATAAAAAGGCTTTAAAATTTATCAAAATCCAGTTTGGTGGTATTTATTGTGGCGGAAATGCAATTCTGACGAGAGAGAGAGCAATATTTCTATAACGTAATATTTTAGTGTTGTGCATTTGGGGATGTGCGCCTACACTGGTCGAGTAAGATTTAGTATAAAAGCCAGTGTAGCATCAAGATCTAGGCTCTCACCAGGGCCCTGTCTCTCTCGCGTTTTAGCTGCAGCCTTTTTTTTACCATATTTGGTAGTCATTAAAAGCTGATATATTCGCGCAGTCTTTTGTTATAAACAGCTGATTAAGGCTGCATACGCGAAGTCTTTTGTTATAAACAGCTGATTAAGGCTGCATTTACTACATATGCCATAGCAACCATGCGTAGAACCTTGCGCAGAGGAATCTCCGGGCAGAATGTTAAGTTCGAGTTCTCGTTAACTGGTTGCGTACGAATTCGAACTTGTAATTTACAGTTTGATTGCCCTGGTGTGCTTGAAATCTTTAAGCTTACTCAGCCGATTTCAAATGGAAATTTCACTCTTTGTGTCGGTGAGCTTATAGTACCATCAGCAAAAAGTTGTTCAGAATTAGTGTATCTAATGATTTATGGGTCAGGTTCCATCTATTTTTCACTTTTATTGCACTGAAATTCAAGATAATTTTCGGAGAATTGTGTTTTCAAAATCGTGCATACTAATGAGCTTGTACGTGATACATAATTAACCTTGTGACCTCGAATTGCTAATTTGCGCTGAAGCTTCATTTTTTCCGTTGGCAAGGTATAGGAAATTCCTATCCCGAATTTATTTACTATTCCTGCTCTCACCCTGTGACTGTCGAGTTGGACGGTCAAAGCAGATCAGGCTCTCGCCCTGTGACTGTCGATTTGAAAGGTCCGAGCAAGTGACTCGCTCCGGATGAAGTGCTACGGCAAGTTCTTAGCTTTCACTCTCTCTCTTGATGAATTCTCTGCCAAGCTACCCTGCTCTCTGACTGCTGAATCGTCTGGATCATCCCGGAGCCCAATTAAAAAGTTGAAAGATTAGCCTTTAAATCTGTGACTCCGTTGTGCGTTATTTCAATTGCCTCCGGTATAAGTGAAGTGTGTTGAGTGTGTGGAATGGCCACACAACCCGCCATCTGTGTATGTTAAAGCCTTAGACGCTCGCTACCAAAACTTAGAAGAAGCACGCAACGCCGAAGGGAGTTCAAGTTTCGCCACATTATTTTGAGATGAGGGCACTCAAATGAAAAATAACATGTCTCCCCATGTAACGGAGAAAACAAATGTTACATGGGGAACCTATTTTTCAACCTGTACACTTACTATAAATTATTAGCTGAAGCTTGAAATTCATGTTTTATACATACAACCTGTTGGGTGTCTATCATATAATTCAAAAATTAAGCAAGTTTACCCATTGAAAGGCATACATGTATAGTTCTCAAATATTAAAAGTAATGTCAAAATGTCTCAAATTTTTACTAAAAAGGGTGAAAAATTTACCTGATTTTACCTGAAAATGTAGAGAAAGCCTTTTCAGATTTTTTTTTTTGAGTGCATTATATGTAAAGTACTACAATACCCATTTTTGTCGGATTTTTTGCTAAGAAGGGAAATGATGATTCTAACATGTCTTGTAAGTTTGCGTCTTATAGCATGCATAAATTTTTCAAAATGGCGACTTTAAATTTCTGGGATTTCACCAACCCCCCTCCCCTACACCCCAACTTTGACGGCCTACCCTAACCCCACCTTAGGTGCTACCCCCTAATTATTTCATCAAAATGACCGCAAAGGATGTAAAAGAGATTACCCAAATCATAATGCCTGGGGCCGGTTGCTCTTGCGTTTTTATGACGCGGGGGAAAAACTTTAGGGGGGGTTGCAACACCCCCCCCCCCCTTCGGAGAACAAGGGTTAAAAGCAGGTGCTACAAAGTCGACCTAATTAAAATCATTAAAAGCTATTCAAGACCCTAGGTCTAACGCTCCTTTAACGCAATGGCCAAATTGGCCAAAATTTGGCCGACCCGATTTTTCTATTTTATCTTTTAAGTTGCGTAGGCTACATCGATGTCTGACAAGAGCAAGAGCATTAGTTCTGCTAACTAAAACATTAATTGCAACGACTAGTGGGACATTTGGACTTGAAAAATCAGAGATTTTATACCATTGTTTACATCATTTTTGATGCCATCTTAGTCTGTCAAGTGTGTTGAATTCGGCAGTCGACAGTCGGAAGTTTGTCGATTTTTGGTACATGAAAGCTTTTGATTATGAATTCTCCTTGAACTGAGTGATATTTGATAGTGATCACAGACATCTGTTGCTACAAGAGGTGCATCTGCTTCATATTTCTAAATTTTGTTGGCTTTTCGCAGGAGTCAATGGCTGTTAGCCCAGACTAGAC
>JXSR01S003241.1:31249-46951 GCA_000969725.1 Ophiothrix spiculata
CTTGGAAGAAACATGTTCTTATTATGTTATTTAAGTGTCTCATTGGGGAAGCCCCAAATTACTTGAGTTCAAACTTTGTTTTCACTCATACTACCCATAGTTACAGTACAAGGGGAAATTCATCTAACATGCTTGTTGTTCCCCGCTTTAAAACAAATTCTGGTTTCAGAACTTTTCATGTCAGAGCAGCAAACCTTTGGAACAACTTTATTGATACTGAGACAAGTTCAAAATTTAATTCTTTGTCCCTTGGACAGTTCGAACATGTTATTAATGATATTTAATTATGTTTCCCATTTTGATTTCACATGTCAGGTTTGGTGACAATTGTTTTGTCTTGTATATGATTGTATAACATTGTTTGTAAATCATTTCTTGTAAATATTTTGTAATTATATATTTTATTTGTATTACAACTTAACAGGGCCTTCTAGAATAGCAGTGCTTTGTCACTGAAGAAGCTACCCTGTATAATGAAAGCTTTAATAATGAATTTGTCAATGTAGCGCCTGATCCTGTATAGGTTGCGAAGATGAAAAATTAACTGATTTTGTGATGGATAAAACATGACTAGACATAGACATCTCAGCATCTAAAGTGGCCCCCAAATTATGAACCACAATGGAGGGAGAAATAATGGCATCTCCAATTTTCAGTGATATTTTGGATAAATCACATACACTCCCGGTCAAAAGTGTTTGCGCACCAAACCTTTAACCAGCCATATCTCGAGAACCGTTCATCATTTGCGCAATATTTTTCCGCATTTATATTTTACATACATATATCTAAAAAACTCAATAAGAATTGCATTTATAGCATTAGAATATATGACGTGCTAAACATATTGTGTACTTTCTTCTGCACATAATAAACAGAGTTTAAATACATAACTTCACATTTGTTGGAAAACTTGTTACCTGAAAATGTTCTTTACGGCTACACGGTGATAATGAGCATTGAATAATAAAAAACATAGGAACATATCAAAAACTAGGTGTGGTGTATTTGTATATGGTCCAGGAAATCTGCAATTTTTATGGTTATGGAAGATCGAATATCAGAGGAAACATGAATTTCTTATATTGAATACATTAAGCACCTTTAAAAAACATGAATTTTTTCACAGTCTTGGTCGTTTGATATAATAATTACGTTTTTGCCCGTATTTAAGGGTGCGCAAACACTTTTGCCTGGGAGTGTAGATAGTAATTAGAAGCAGCAATAAAGAATTCAGTTTTCTGTTCATTAAGTTGAAGTTTGTTTGATGTCATCCAAAGTTCAAGATCTTAAATGCATTCCTGCAACTTGAACAATGCAACGGAGGATCTCCAGGGACCTATGGATCGAACTCGACATATAACTGATTATAGATATCCAGTGTATTACATTGGCGATTGTAGAAGCTCTGCTCTTACACACTGGTTTATCACATAAATTATCTTTGTTCTTTTGGAAAAGTGTAAATACTGTGACGACTACTTAGTGTATGTGATGGACTGAATTGCTTAGCAATAGACCTTTTCAAAATCCATTCGGATATCTGCGGAACATTGATCACATGGCCATTTTTTCAACCAATCACGTACAAGCTCATTAGTATGCACGATTTTGTCAACAAAATTTTCGGAAAATTCTCTCACATTTCAGTGCAAGTGAAAATAAATAGAACAAGACCCACACATTATTAGATACAGTAATTCTGAACAACTTTTGGCTGATGGTACCATAAGCTCACCGACACAAAGTCAAGAGTGAAATTTCCATTTGAAATCGGCTGATTAAGCTTAAGATTTCAAGTCACATCAGGGCAATCACACTAAAAGTGACTCTTTAGTGCTAACGCTAATTACAAGTTCGAATTCATACGCAACCAGTTAACGAGAACGAGAACTAAACATTCTGGTTATTGTGTTGAAGAGTCACTTTTTCTGGCGGCAATTGCCGGAAAGAGTAAAATCAGCTCCAGACATTTTTGTAAAGTTGTGTTTTGAAAAGGTTTATCATTGCACACCATGTAAGAGGTCCTGAATTTGAAACTCATTGGACCAATTTATTTTGCTGAATAAATGAAATCCTAGCTGGTTTAGTCCGTTATTTGGAATTTGAGCTATCAATAATGTTCTAGTTCTCAACATTGTTTATCTGCGCCATACATACCTTTTGATTTGATCTATTTGTGTTAGTAATGCGTTGACGACTCGTATTGCGTCGGACGGCTCTGTTCCGTTTAACGTACTTTTCCTTGCTGCTGTTAGACTCTCAACCTGTTTGTAATAAACACATGTATAGAATTGGTGATTAATTGAGCTGTGTTGGAATAATTTGCCATGTTGTTATAAATCATGTTTTGTGCAAAATCATTGCATATAACATACAATATGCTACATAATATAATCATGGCATAAACTCTGTCAATTATACAAATATCAATTTTCAAGATTCATTCATGTACCAAATCACTCAAATTTGGAATTAAATTTACAAAAATTGCAATGAGTTTTCAGTGAAACTATAGACATTTTCTTTTCTTTTTTAAAAAATGGCTGAATTTCTGTGGAACCACTTTTCCCCTTCATTTGCACAGATTTGCAATTGGCTAACAAAGCAAACAATCTGAAATTTACTTGACAAATCTGAAATTATGAAAAAACTCCCTCCTTGTGTACAGTAAACATGCATATAAATGCCTGATGATTCAAATGTATAAAATCTGAATTCAGATAAAAATTGCAACTCTCAGAGCCTTGCATTTGTTTCTATTAAGCTTAATGTCGACCCATAATTTTTGTTGCTGAGTTACAGATAATTTTTTTCCCAACACCAGTCCAAAGGGCCAGAACAAAATCTGAAAAAAAAAAATATAATAAGGTTTAAAAAGTATGGCTTTACCTCATCTATGAGTACAAATACTAGCGTGTCTTTGTCATCTATCAGCTCCTGAATCTTTTTGAACATTTTCATCACAAGTTTACCACTCTGAAAACAAATTAACAAACAATGATTTGCTGAATGTAAAATCAATTGAGTTGAAGGTACATGGTACAATTTTTCAAATGCTAGTATCCACTGTCATATTATTTGGTGCGTGTGGTCTGGCGGAACAGTGCAGGACTCATGATCGGAAGGTTGTGAGTTCGAGCCCCGCCTAGTTCCAACGCGTTGTGAACCTGGGCAAATCACTTTATCACACTTGCCTCGTCAACCCGAGCATATTGAGGAGCTGTTTAGGAGGAATATCACCATCTTAGTGCTGATAGGTCTGCGCCTTTGGCCGCAAATGGCCTAGTTTTAAGGCGAAATGGTTCTGATGATTCCCTTGTTACGGCGTAATTATAATGGCCAGCGCTTTGTATCCACTGGAAAAGGAGGAATATAAATGCCGGAATTATTATTATTATTATAGATCATCACTTACAAATGTTTCAATTTCAGCTAAATTAGCCCAGTGGTTTTTACTTTATGAACAATTTTGTATTTTATAGTTACATACACTTCATTGTGAAGACTATTTTAGAGATACCATAATTAGACGCATTTTCACTTACATCTTTGAAACGGGTACAATCCCGTACATGGCTCAGCCGATAAATTTCACATGGGTAATGAGAAAAATATGGCAAATATTTGGTATCAAAAAGTTTGAAAAAATGGCGACCCAATCGGTCTGGCCTCCTTTAAATGAAGAAAAAAACCACTGATCCAGATCTTGAAAAAGATTCAATAGCAGGTGCTGCACAACTCACATGCCCTAGCTCTGTTAGTTGCTTTTTTGTTGCATTGTGGGTAAGTAAATTTTTACCCACAACCCAACAGCTCAGCACTGTATTCAGAGATGTGTGTAAAAATTTACCCAGTATGTGATGAAAAATGGGGGAGTTCAAATAGTCCTATAAATAGATCCCCACACCTGTCTGATCTGGTAACCCCATCTTACCTTTGTTCTAAATAGATATCAAACAACTATTTTCACATAAACCAAATGATAACGTCAACCTGCTGCCATCCCAAGAGTGCAGCACTCTGATGCACAGATGTTGACAGCCAGTGATGTAAATCGGTAATTTACTGGTTAATTTACATGGTCAATTAACGGTAAATTAATTACAAGGCCAAAAAGTGGTATATTAAGTGAAAAAATAACATTTTTTTTTAAAGTTTTTTTCCCAATTATTATATTTTACTCATTCTACTTAACCCTAACCTTATTGAGCACTTCTCCGTTTTAAAAACTATTTCCTCATAAATCCGCAAGCTAAAAATGGCAGATTTCACCTGGGCTCGAACCCGGGACCTCTCGCATCCAAACCCAACTATCACTAAGCCACCGAGCACGCGCTGCCATGGCAGCGATTTCGTGACCATTGCTAACTCCGGTCTATGACGTATTTGGACTTAGGTTTTTCCTAACTATGTGAATTGTGATTTTTTGTGACTTTGTACGGTTAGGGTTAATTTACCTTAATTTACTGATTATTTACCAGTAATTTATTAAGGGTTTTAATTTACCGGTAAATTAACACATTGCTGACACACTTATGTATGAAACAAATAAATTCAGGTAATTCCATTGATACTGGGTATTCTGACCGGGTAACCACCCGTGTTACCAAAAAGGTGAGACCTGGACAGGTCTTGAGACTTGCAATATAGGGTATCAAATATTCCTGGTACTCTGCAAGTCTCACATAGGGTATCAAATTTGGTTTTTATGTCTCTGATAGGGTATCAAACTATGAAAGAAAGGTTGAATTAATGATAATGGTGCCTAAAATTGTTTCAAATACCTAGAAACACTTCTTAAGAGTGTTCAAATGATGCCACAGTTACATTTTACGTATGATTTCTTATAATAATTATTTCGTCACATTTGCGTACGGTCTCAGATAGGGTATCCATTCGAACAGATATGGTAGATTGATGGTCTCAGATAGGGTATCATTTCGTCCATTTTTGCCAATTTTTTGTCTCACATAGGGTCACCTTCGGAACCTGCGGAACCCGGAAACCAATATCAGTTCTGCCATGCATACTTACCTCTGAAAACCACTTTGAAAAAAGACTGTGGCTGTTGATTTCTATAAGCTGGCCATATGTATACCTGCATGAAAACAAATGATGAGAACGGAATGGGTCAAAACAATTTGTACACTTCATTGATATTCTTCATGCCAATTAGTTAGCTGATCATGAGTTACTTCTAGGTTGGTAGTTTTGACTAATTCCCTATAAAGTCATACCCAAAGTCACATTGAGGTGTAATAAAGGAAATATTACATGGTTATATTGGTGAAAAAGTGCAATTTATCTATCACTCGATACTGGTTATGAGACCATTATCCCACTGACTACAGCCTCAGTATATTAGGCCTAAAATAAAAAATTGCTAACTTGCCCTTTAAAGGTGAAATTGATGGTCGGTGGGTCGGATCTTTTTATTTTATTTTATTTTTATTTTTAAATTGGTCAAGAAAAACTGTTTAAAATAGTTTATATACATCTTGTTTGTTTTATTTATTCAAGATTTATGTTTGTTTTATGAAAATATATAACATTTTGTAAATATTGTTGTAAACTCAACCCAAATTTTATGCTATTTTCACTAAATTCACTGTTGAGGTAGGCAAAAGTGCACACAAAAAAAGCGACCCTAATTTTTGCAAAATTTCGGTCGGTTGCAAAGGGCAAGTCAACATAACTAGTACCTTGGTAAAGATATATATTGCACAACTTCACATCTAACCATGTAGTATATGTTTGTATACTACTATGGCTGGGGACATGATTTTTGATCACATTCAATTGCAGCATTTTCAAAATGGGCTTAGATCAGAGCATTAAGGTTTCTGTCAACATTGTTTTTTCATGTTGACATGTCTCAATAATTTTTTGTCAACGTCAAAGTTTTTTGGCGGGAAAATGAAATTATTTGAATAAGCTTAATGACGCGTTTTAGACATACACTTACCTATAGTATAGTCATGTCCTATTTTTTTCTGCATACAACAATATAGATGATGTAAAACTGATATGTTGTAACTTTTTGTTGTGAACCATTGTATCGTAACAACTTTAAAAACTGTTGTAAATGACGAACGACTAAGTATAAAATTATTTATGCAACACTTTAAAGCTCATCTACTAATAAACAGTCATAAATTGACAATTAAACAAGTTTTATGAAATTTTACATGCCCAGTTTTGTTGACAAATGAGTTTTTATGTAGACCTGTCGAGATCTGCGTTTTGTAAAGCATGTTGACAGAAACCTTACAAAGCATGCATATTGACTCATATGACTTGAGTATACTATACAATGATTTTGCTGTAATATTTTATACAATACTCAAATAAATTCCTGTAATTTCATTGGTAGATTAAATATCACTGGTCATTATTTATTTACTCTATTAATACATGACATCAAAACTGTGAATTTTAGTTATATTCACCATTGAAAACAGTGTTATTTACCATTGAAAAAAATTATAATCATAATTGTATAAAGTTACCTTGAATGCAGATAATGTCACAAATGTATAGGTTCGTTCAGTGTATAGACCTGATGGGGAAGTCCTCTTTTGGTCTATGCGCTACGGTCTCGCTTTGGGTGCGGGAGGTCCCGGGTTCGAGTCCCGGCTAGGTCGTATGAAAAATTTTTGGAATTTATTAAGCGCTGGTATGCTTCGTGATTATTACAGTAGAGTAAGTGGGTGGGTTACGTTCGGCCCGTTATAATTTGGTGGCAGCAGTGGTCCCTATTGGATTGAGTGCCGAGATGGGAGTTGTTGATGTTGTGATTAAGACACGAGGACGTGTCTAGTGTGAGGGAGGGAGTAATGTCACGAATGTATAGGTTCGTTCAGTGTATAGATCTGACGGGGAAGTCCTCTTTTGTCTATGCACTACGATCTCGCTTTAGGTGCGAGAGGTCCCGGGTTCGAGTCCCGGCTAGGTCGTATGAAAACATTTCAGAATATATTAAGCGCTGGTATGCTTCGTGATTACTACAGTAGAGTTAGTGGGTGGGTTACGTTCAGCACGTTGCAATATATTATGCTGTGGTTCGACGCGCAATTTACAAAACATGTCATAATACACTGCGTTAAACTTGCATTGCATTGTGAGCGCACAAAACGGGCACAAACAATCATTCCAAATGTTTACCTTTTATTATAAATCAAATAGTTATCCGGTTCGCCTGAACAACAAATTCATCACGCATTAAATTGAAACAATTTTGAAACTGTCTGAATCATGACTGGTTGAATGAACCACTTGAGCTAATTTGTGATTAAATTGAATGCAATATACTTTTACAAAACTGGATCATTAGAAAACTGGAATTCAATTACCACAGGACAGACAGAATTCTATAGGACAAACCTAAGTTTATCAATTGCATTTTTTGCAAGATATTTTATCATTCTCAAATTGCAAAGATTTATTTAAATGTTATATAAAACAAACAATGAATGTTTTTATATTTGTGGAATAGAACCAAATATTTTCATTCGGTGAAAGCTGAAATGTTCTATTTTCACTCAGCTTTGCCTAGTGAAAATAGCATTTCTGTTTTCATTGAATGAAACTATTTGCACTATTACACTCATAAACATTCATTATTTGTATATTATATCATGATTACAGTGATTTGAGCTGTACTATTGCACGGCATGAAACAAACCTGTGTGATATCATGATATAAAACAAATACTGAATGCCTATGCACGTACAATATTACAAAATATATCACTTGGTCAAATTTGGACCGATCAATTTCACTCCGCTACGCCTTGTGATATAGAAAAGTCAAAATTTGGCCTCATGATATTATTTGTATTATATCATGATCATGATTTTGTTATATATCACCCCCTCTACTTAAACAGAAAGTTAAAAGTTTGTAATCCTTATCTTACCTGTCTGATAAGCGAATACAGAGTTTTTGTGCCAAGGCTTTACATAGTGACGTCTTCCCTGTACCTGGTGGACCTAAAACACACATACAAAAACTACTAAATTGTTGACATAATTAGAGAATTACTGTATAGCGGGAAATTTTCGCGGGGGTTTAATTTTCGTGCTTTTCGCAGTTAATCAGTCAACAGCAAATTTTAATCCCCGCGAAAATAATGTTTTTACATTGACCTCAATATGTATAATCGCGAATTTAAAACCCACTGAAGTAGCCAGAACGGGATAAATCGCGAAAAATTAAACCAACGAAAATATTCCGCTATACAGTAAAGTGTAATCAACAGAGGATTTAATCATGCCTAATAAATAGGAAATCTCATCAGCTTTCATGAGAATTCTAATTTCTTGAAATTGACCAATGCATTCACAAGTTACAGTCATGTGAGTAAAGGTACTCAATTTTGATGTCAAACAAATTTCCTTCAACAAAAACTTACTGTACAGCAGTGGGTAATATCTTATTAAGCATTGATGAACTTGACGCTGCATTCAAAATGTTAAACAGGCACGCATTGTGCAGTGATACTGAAGAAGATTGCACAATCTTGACAACCAATGCCAGGAGATAAATCATGGCGCAACAATTTGGTAACCGGCACTGTCATTTTGTTGCAATTAAGTATCATCAGACTCATGGCACGAATGAAGATAGCTGTCTATTTTGTTTGTAGTTTGCAAATGCCAACCAGGCCCCATCACCTTTAGCTATTTAAAATATTGTTCATAAGCTGGAACCACGCCAACTCTTTGTAACAGAAACAAGGAAGGCACTGGAAGATCCCGATCCAGAAGATTCAACAAAACATTAACTGCACTAATAGAGCTTTTTAAGAGATCCTAACATTACCTCAAGAGTCAACCCACTACCCGATATTTCACAGTCCACATTCAAGAGTATATCGTTTTCTTGTATTTTATTTCCATGTGCATTCCTATCATATCAATTGAATATGCCAGAATAAGAACATCCCAACTCCAATAGCTCCCCTCTGTTAATTATACTTATAAAATGTAAATGCATACAAATCTCTGAAATTGCTTTCACATCACTAAAATAGCATTTCCATGTCAATATCCTAATCAGTGTCACATTTGACCCTGTAGTTGACCTTTTTTAGACATTGTTAGATAATTGTTATACATGTAGTACATAGTTGCTAGATTTAAACAGCCATTTCAAGAAAACCCCAACTCCATGAGCTCCCCTCTGCAAACATATGCTAGAAAAATTATCTAACAAAGTCTAAAAAAGTCAACTACAAGGTCAAATGTGACACTTTGATTGGGATAAAAACATGGAAATGCTTTTTAGTGATTTGAAAGCATTTTCAGATATTTGTATGCATTTATATTTTAGAGAACTTAACAGAAGGGAACTATTGGAGTTGGGATGTTCTTATTCTGGCGTATTCAATTGAAAGAGTCAACAGCTTTTGTTACAAGTAGACACTTCAGGTCAAAAATTATCCAACTGAAAATACACAGTATTTCTCTATATAATGAAACAGTGAACTTTTAGCTTTAAATATCACTGCACACTGAGTTTTTTTGTGTGTGTGTTCAGCAAGACCATTTTTTTTATTTAAAAAAAATCATTAACAAACTCTGCCTTCATGGATCTTTATGGCCTTTGAATATGTTATCAAAGCAGTTTTCTCCCCAATGTCCCCCAATATGTCCCCAAACAACTTTGAAAAATATTGCTTAGTTTCGGAGATATAAAGATACCGCTTGAGATTCCAAAAAACGGTCATTTCAGCAAATTTCATGAATTTGTGACATTTTGTGTTTCTATAATTGACAAAACAGGCCATATTGTGTGACATTTTGTGTCAAGATTATGACAAAATGGGCCATATTGTGTGACATTTTATGTTTTTTATAAATGACAAAATGGTCCATATTACGTAACATTATAAGCTATTTTATGTGTCTTTTTATGATAAAAGGGGTTTCATGTGTCTTCAATTTGTAAATGACAAAATGGTCCATATTTTAACAATGAATTTAAAGAAATCCTGATGATAGCATTTCCTAAAGCTTTTTTGAAATTTTTTGTTAGCCATCATCTTGGAAAATTATTACTCCTGAAGTCATTTAGATCAGAAATATTTCTGTGCGATGTCACAAACATTACTGAACGTTACATGAACTTTAATCAGAATTTTGGCAATTTATTTAATTTTTAAACACCAACATGTCTTGACCCCACCAGTGAGCACTGTTATAAACAACAAACTTGTGGATAGAATGTCTATGCCAGGTTATGAAGCCATTCACTTTTTTGGTCACAAACGTTCCCCTGGAATTGCCCTGCAGGAATATGGACACTGTTTGTGGGTCATCAAGTCTAGATTTATGCAATTTGCCTAACTATCTGGTTTATTTATGAACACATCGAAAATATGATTGTGTATACTCTCATTCATCTGGGTTGATATCAGTTCTAAGATAAATTTAAATCTAGACAACCAGAAATTTACTTACTCTGAGCAACCGTCTACATCACAACCCAGCTGAAAAGTGGTGGTTTCGCTCACAACGTCGGTTGCTACGAGTAAGTAAATTTCTGGTTGTCTAGATTTAAATGAAATATCAAGTAAGTCATCATTTTTTGTTTGAGAGAACTGTTTAAACTCAATACGACAACTTCAACAAGTACTGAGTTACTTCAGTTCGAAGGCTCGCTAGTCCGACCACTCTCTTGACCAAAGTGTACTTTAGACTCGGCGGTACGAATTCTGAAAACAACTCGCTCATCTTGAAAACAGCTCTCTAGTCCAATTTTATAAATGCTTTGGTGGAAAAACTTGGATCCTGAGCATAATAATGATAAAATTGGATGATTTTCGTCCCATATTTATCAGTCTCTCTATTATAAGTTTTGAAATATTGGGCTCTAATTTTATAACTCATATAGCTTGACCAATAAATATGGGTTCAATATAACAAAGGCTTGCCAGACCAAAAAATATTGTTAGTCCAAATTTAAAATAGGCTTGCTAGTCTGAATTTTTAAAACAGCTCGCTAGTCCAAATAAAAATAGTTCTATTCATATTTCAATTACCCTTTTTTTTCAAAATTCATACTAGTGAGCTCTTCTTCAAATTTGGACTAGCGAGCTATTCTTCAAATTTGGACTAGCGAGCTTTTTTCAAAATTTGGACTGGCGACCCTAAATTACAATTCTGATTAGTGAGACTTTATATAAATTTGGACTAGCAGACTTTTTTAAATTTTGGACTAGTGAGCAGTTTTTTAAATTCAGACTAGTGAACCATTTTTAAAATTCAGAATGGTGAGCCTTTCAATAAATTTAGACTGTTTTGATATTCGGACTAGCGAGCCTTTGGACTAAAGAGCTCTTTATTGGACTAGCAAACCTTTCTCCCCAAGCTAAATTTTTCCACACTGAAAAACATGTTCGGGCTAGCAAGCCTTTGGACTAGCAAGCCTTTTGACTAACAAGTCATCAGACTGATGAGCGGACTCCAAATACCGACTCCCCTTTTTAATTTACTTGGGTCACTTCCACATTATAGGATAAGCATTTAAGATATCCCCATGGTATTGCTTGGACTTAGTGTGACTTTCTGGAACAACTTACCATGTAATAAAACTACTTTGTTCCATGCAATAATATTAGGATTCACTTGGTGATCAGAAAATAATAGCGTTGTTGTTGCATAATGTAATAATTGGGATTTGATTTTACCATCAAACACTAGGCTGTCCCATATACCGTGAATGTCAGCTGAAAGAGAGAACACAAATGCAAAGTGTTAGTAAATTAGGTATTCAAACACATCACAGAGTTGTTCATCACGAATCAACAACGATGCATTAATGTGTCTGCGTATTTTTATCGTGTGAGGTGGCTAAGAGTGTGATAAAAATACGCAAACGCATCGAATGCAAAGTGTTTGAATACCTTTCAACAACGAAAAATCTTCCTGTAAACGTTTTAATTAAATTCTAAATGTTTTCAATTAAACAGATAGGCCTACTCATCTTCATAAAAATATTTGGCATATCTGAAGCAAAGTGCTAATTTGTGAATGTTTGCTGCTTTGACGTTATCAATTTTTCCCAAGCACCGGACTTTTGCACGTACCGTACTATAAGTGCCCCAAAGCGTGATGATCAGTGCGCCGACTTTTGTGTACTACATAAATGTACTTCTGTAAATGCCGTGCCGTGTGTGACGCGCTAATTTGAATATCAACTGTGGATTCATCACGAATCATCAACGGTACGCTCCTGTATAAAGAGATATAGTGAGTTGTTGAATGTTTTATGACCATCAAACACTAGGCTGACCCATATACTGGGATAATCAGCTGAAAGAGAGAACAAACAGGCACATGATAGACCAATTATCACCTAACTTAAAGAACCAGCCCAAAGATATACTACACAGATAGATATTAAAAGGGAGAGATCCAAACTCGGTGCCATTTTTATTCCAGCATGGAGCCCAAATCGTGGGTATTTGGATTATTGGTTGGAATCAAGGAAACCTGAATGGTTTGAGCCTCATGGCTGATGATGCCATTACACTGGCTGGTATACACATACGCTGGGCTCCGACGTCTTTGCATCATGCAGAGGTCACGCATGTAAACATCGTCATTTTGTCAACCTCTTCACCCAAACGTTCCACTCACGAATGATTGCCTTGTAGTTAGATAGGGCGAGTGAGCTGGCAAGTTGAGTAATTCTACTGGTCAAAATTTTGACTAATTATGATCAGCCATTACCTGCCATGATGGGCAGTCTGAACCATATAGTGAAGCGCCCACATCGAGGGTACCAGCGTAGTATACACAGTCTGATATCGTCTCTCTAGACACTACATATATATTACTGCACCATGACATACACTGCAATGTTCTTAGTTCTTATCAAATTCCTACAATTTTCCATAATTGTATTTAATTCTGATGTATAAATAATCTTATGCAAGATTTAGTAATCTAAGAATATTATATTAAAGTTTCAACATACTATATGTATACTACCCAAAATATAATGAAAACAAAACAAAAATATTAAATTGGAAAAATATGAGATTTCAAGTGTTTCTTTAAAATGTTGACAGAACAAGATGAACAGAGTGGATGACGTCATGCACAATACAGCGTTCATTGAAATGCGTTTATACAGTTCATAAGTCAGCGCACTGTTCATCATGCGTCAGGAACTTTAAGTACGTAAATAAGGCTCAGCGACTGGGAACATTTGAAAACGGCATAGTAACAAACATTCAAAAACTAATATTTTGCTTCAGACTCTGATATATATATCACAGGGAAGCAGGTAGCGCAGCGGTACTTCCCTTGCTTTGCACCAATGAGCCCAGGACTGTCGCGGGTTTGATCCTCAGTGTCGGTGACTAGATGCAGCAATTCCTCCGATACCGGGCCATCATCATGAAGTTAGCTTACCTGATGGGAGGAGCCAGTGACTAGATGCAGCCAAATCTTCTTCTTCTAATTCCTCCGATACCGGGCCATCATCATGAAGTTAGCTTACCTGATGGGTGGAGCCAGTGACTAGCTGGCCATCATCATGAAGTTAGCTTACCTGATGGGAGGAGCCAGTGACTAGCGGCAGCCAAATCTTCTTCTTCTAACTCCTCTGATACCGGGCCATCATCATGAAGTTAGCTTACCTAAAGGGAGGAGCCAGTGACTAGATGCAGCCAAATCTTCTTCTTCTAATTCCTCCGATACCTGGCCATCATCATGAAGTTAGCTTACCTGATGGGAGGAGCCAGTGACTAGATGCAGGCAAATCTTCTTCTTCTAATTCCTCCGATACCTGGCCATCATCATGAAGTTAGCTTATCTGATGGGTGGAGCAAGTGACTAGATGCAGCCAAATCTTCTTCATTTAATTCCTCCGATACCGGGCCATCATCATGAAGTTAGCTTACCTGATGGGAGGAGCCAGTGACTATCATCATGAAGTTAGCTTACCTGATGGGAGGAGCCAGTGACTAGCGGCAGCCAAATCTTCTTCTTCTAATTCCTCCGATACCGGGCCATCATCATGAAGTTAGCTTACCTGATGGGAGGAGCCAGTGACTAGATGCAGCCAAATATTCTTCATCTAATTCCTCCAATACCGGGCCATCATCATGAAGTTAGCTTACCTGATGGGAGGAGCCAGTGACTAGATGCAGCCAAATCTTCTTCATCTAATTCCTCCGATACCGGGCCATCATCATGAAGTTAGCTTATCTGATGGGAGGAGCCAGTGACTAGATGCAGCCAAATCTTCTTCATCTAATTCCTCCGATACCGGGCCATCATCATGAAGTTGAAAAACGTGAACAAGAAGTTGAGAATTGCATAAATCTATTGCCTGAAACAGAAAAGTATATAGACAGAAAGGATGAGTGGTGATGTTAATGCAATAAAGTCACAAGGGCATAGGTGACATTTTTAAAGAAATTTGCATTACATACTTTGTAATGTTCAGATACTTTGCAATGTTAAAGGTGGGTATTCCGATCTGGTGAAAAATTTAACATACATTTTTTTCATATTTGAATGCGGGGGGTCATCACCTATAAAAGCAATTGTAAAGTTTCATTTGCATACCTTGAGCCAAATCAATGCTACAAGCAAAAATGTGTCTGAGCATGACTCATATAAACGTATAGGATATTTACTTTTGTTAAGAAAATATTCAAGTAATTCAGCATTGTTATAACTATATTTCTTCAATAAAACATAATCTGTGCTTGAAAATTTACAGGGGTTATGAGAAAAATATGCGCTTTCATGTGGTATCAAAATCTTCAATTTGATTTTTTTGAGTGAAAGTGATCGGAACACACACCTTTATGTCTCTGATTAGTGGCTCTTGAAATGGTTCTTCACCAGAAGATTAATTTCAAGAGCCACTGACATATGAAAACAACAGATTGTGTTTCAGTGTTCCTGACCCGAGGTTTGTAAGAATTTTCTTGCAGGAAAGCTAAACTATTATGAATATAACCATGACAAACATTTACTGTTCTGAAAAAAAAAAAAACACCATGATTTTTCCTAATTTGGGGTTGTAGCTGCATTGGTACGACATTAAGTTTTTGAGGCCAACAAATTTAAAAGGTATCTTGTTTTAAAAGGGCAACAACTAATCACACGGGATTTACTACACTGCCGCCAGAAATATTTCCGCACAAAACCTTTATTTAGCCATACCTCGAGATTTTATCTATATGATCAAAGCAGAATTACACTCAATACAATGCATTTGAAAAAAATGGTGTGAGATGCATATTTGCCACCTGCACATAAAAATTAGAGTTTAAATACATTTCTGTGCATTTGTTTGAAAACTCATCTGAAAACAATCTATCCGATTGCATGGTGATAATGAGGTTAAAATAACAACAACGGGTTTCCAGGAAGTAGCAGTGGATCGGATCACTTGTGATCAAGCCATCAGAAAGAGATGGCTAAAGAATGTGAGTGAATTTTAATTGGATTTATCAAACAAAATGTTATCCATTGTGTTCTACAATCCTAACAAAATGCACCTATTTATAGACCTACCTGTTTTCCTGAGCTATCTATCTCTGTGTCACAAATTGATAAATTTTTGACATGTTCTGTAAGGAATTGGTCATTGAATTCAGTGAGGGTGATGTCGCCATAAGATATTCTCTGATCTTCTAGGTATTTGATGACTTGCTCCTTGACGACACT
>JXSR01S003242.1:6472-21872 GCA_000969725.1 Ophiothrix spiculata
ATTGTTTTGCCTGTCATCTATCGTCTCATAATGGGTGGGCATACATTATTTTTTCGTAATGGGCACCCATTACTCAAAATAATGTACGCCCATCTATTATGAGACGATAGATGACAGGCAAAACAATAAATCTTATCTTTTATTCTCTAAATATATGACAGGTCAACCAATATATCTTATCTGTTATTTTCTAATTTCATTTTTTTTTTCATATTCGTATTCAATTTGTATACAGAAGTCCAAGCAAACCGTCTTGAAAATGATCATGCTGAAATATACCAAACGTTTCCTACTTACGTGCTCTCTACAGAATCAATATTTGCTTCAACAGCTATAAGTAACAGCTTCAATTTGTGGTAACATATCCTATCAAAATAAAAAACAACAAAACACAAATGAAATCATTTTCATCCTTTGTATGATGATGTATTTGAACAGGACTTGCTATAAATCATGAGTTAAGTGCCAAAAGGCCATATCTGCATGTTGACAACTTTGAAAACATAAAATGTAAAATATTAGATGATGTTACAAGGTGATAGATTTAATATACATCAGGGTTAGTACACTGTTTCACTTACAAAATTCAAGGACTTTCAAGGAGTTTTCCAAGAAAAAATTCAAGGACTTTTCCCCTTATCAGTAGCGGCTGGCAGAATGTGTGTCAACAAATAAAATAAATTTGTTTTCGCTCATTTTTGGATAAAAACAATTGGATAAAAATAATTGCATGGTAAATTCTTTTGACATATTAATTTTTAACATTTCTGACATTCAAAAATTCCTTTCAAGGACTTTTTTTTGGATAAAATAAGTTTTTCAAGGACTTTCAAAGCCTGGAAAGTGCAAAATAAAATTCAAGGACTTTCAAAGACCCGTACGAACCTTGTACATTGTAACTATTCTGGAGTTTTGCAATCATTACATCATCCCTGAAAACCTCACATTTTTTGATCATTTGGAATTTAATACCCTATTTGGCCAGAAATGGAGATATGGCCTTGTGGTACTAAGCCCTAGAAATTGAACATATGTGATGGCTCACCCCGAAAGGGGGGACTTTGCAGATGATATCAATTTTGATTTTATCATTTCATCTGTTACAGCATTTTCTATTACTTGTTTAAATTGATCAAGGCGATAACATTTTAAAACTGAAAATCTGCTGGAAATTCTTATTATTTTTTTCTTTATTTTTTTGATGCCTTTTTTCATCAGTTTCTCGAAAAGTGTTCTGTCGCATAGTCCCCCTTTTTGGGGCGAGTCATCACATATTTCCTACTGCAAATATTGGAAAAACTCTTGTTATAATTCATACTTGGTGGTTGTATTTGGATATAAAATCAGGGGAGAGCAAGCTACCAGCCCCAGGTTCAAATCCAAGGATGCAAAGTAGGGGGTTCTCAAATTCAACATTTGCCAGCTATCGACATATATGAGCTACCACAGCACCAGATACTAATAACACTACTCTCTCTTAACTCTTTCACTTAAGAAAGCCACTCACAGCAGCTTGCAAAAATGTACATCATTGGACAGAATTAATTCCCAGCGTAACTATAAAAATAAATGTAAAATAAGACAAAGAAATCGGAAATCAGCCTGTAACCGTCTGATACAAAGAGGTATTGAGCCCCATCATCAACTTTGGCAAAAAGAATAATCCTGACCATTTACAGCTATCATATAAGTGAATACCCTGCTTTTTGTGAAAAAAGAAATTGTGGAAACAAAAGAGTTGATCTGTCCAAATTTAATTTCATTTTGAACTGTGGTGTGGGGTATTGTTGAAATTAACATACTCTTGTCGTGGCAAATCCTAAACAATTGGTAGATTTTAACAGGTTCGCCGCCGGACAAGTTTTGAATTGTAAAAAGTACTTGGGTATTTGAAACTTACGTAGAAACTTCTGGAAACGTGAGTCCTGTGAACGCTTTTGACAAGTATTCTGTGTACATTTCATTTCCACATCCGTTGAGGTAATGGGTCTGCCAACTTTCCTTGGATACCTAGACAACATAGATAAACAAAAAGAATATAACATGAAACCAGTAACTTTGCTTCATCTACAGTGACAACTGCGGTCATTGTTTTTGGCAGTGAAAGAGCGGTACATATATGTTGCATTTTATCCCAATAACAAATAAAAAAAAAAAAAAAACCGAAATTGGGAATAAAAAAAACTTCAACCAACCAAAAACTGCCCTAAAACCAAAGGGAAAACAACAACAAAAGTCAAAAAAACTGGAACCGCAAAAAGCGCCAATTGGAAAAAAATTAAAATTTAAAACCGAAAAAGGCCAAGCCAAAAGAAAGGGCCCAAGAAAAGGGTCCTCAAGGGAAAAAAAGGGTCCTTGGCAACCGAAAAAACAATTTAAAGGCCAACGAAAATGGAAAAAGGGAAAAAAATGAGGGATTTTCCTCATTCTAGTAACAAGATGTTAAATGAATATAACATAGGGCAGCCATGCAGATACGACTTTCTTGCACTCACATGACGAATTAAGCTTATACATATTGTAAGTATATCAAAGTGGATTGACAAACACCTAAGAGCAAATGTTAACCCATGAAAACTACCTTCTAATTGGTGTAAACAGATAGTCAACAAGAAATGGGACCAATCAAAGATTTTGTTGCAATTAAAGATCATGAAGTAAGCATTTCTTGTTACCTACAAATCACCGTTGATTTGATATGGATCACAGTTAACCTTGGAATTTTAAAGTTAAATTTATATGGATTTGATGCCCAGATAAATGATGATATGAAAATAAAACCAAGATCCTTATGTAAACATAATAAGGTCTGTACTAACAATAAAGTAAGTTTTCATCATGATAAAGTTATATCCTAACCTTGTTTAAACAACTTTACAGAAATGTTCTTTATTTTGATAATCTTGTCTTAAGAGAAACATTATAATTTATTTTTGCATCAGAAAAAAAAAATAGTTGAAGTCTAACTATTTCTTCTATAGGCAATTAATAAATCCTAATACACTAACCCTCTTTACTAACATAAACTAGATGATAACTAGATAAATAACATGTAATTTTGTACAAATGCTACCTAGCAACCTATAATCATTGAAATTTTAAACTAAATATTTAGGACTACTTTTTCAACTAATTCTATTATCTTTATTTCTGCTTTGAGGAAAATAATGCTAGCTAGATTGTTAGACTAAGTGCAATTAAGTGATGAATGTATTTTAAAATTAAATGGTAAAATAAAAACAAGGATCACTTGTGCAAATAGGTGATAAATAATTCTATTAAAATGAACCAATAACTTATTAATAATAATGCAATTAATGAGTTCAACAGGAGGTCAATGGGTTGAGTCTAATAAATAACAGAAAAATAAAGTAAGCAACTAAGATATACCATACGTTAGGTTAGATGAAGTTATGAGGAGAAAATAAAGTAAATAATGCCAGTGGCACATGTATATGAAGTAATTAACCATTTAGACATGATTTTGTCAGGTGATGAAAAGAAATGTGTTTTAATTAATAATTCTTAGTCAATGAGCAGTTGTCAATGAGCATGAATTCACTTCCTTATCAGGAATAATTGGCTATCCATTATGAGACAATAATATGACAGCGCATTAGCGTTACACGCAGTGGGCCCGCGCGTTGAAAATTGCGGCGCGGTGTAGATGGAAACATCTCACGCGCAATTCTTTACTTGAATTGGAATGTTTTGTGTTTGAATAGGGGTGCACGTTTTTTCAATAATGATGTCTATTGCTTTGGCAAATAATGGACTTAATTCTTGATCTTACAATGTCTCAAATTTTTAACTAAGAATGAGAATAACATATAATATTTATTGTTTTGGCTGTCATCTATCGTCTCATAATGGATGGGCGTACATTATCTTTTCGTCTCATAATGGATGGGCATATATTATCTTTTCGTAATGGGCACCCCCTTCAGAGGCACCCATTACTCAAAATAATGTACGCCCATCCATTATGAGACGAAAAGATAATGTACGCCCATCCATTATGAGACGATAGATGACAGGCAAAACAAAAAATCTTATCTTTGATTCTCTAATTATTGCAGCAGTAGCACACAGAGGCTGTAAGAAGCGCTTGATCCTCTTATTGGAGGCTATGCCTCACATCTTTTGTTTTTTAATAATACTTGCAAAAATGTAAAAAGACAAAAATATTTCCTAGCAAAATAGGGATATTTACCATTCCATTTACAATCTTTTAAAAGTATACTTCTAAAAAAGCCAAACTACTTGTAACTTGTAAGAAGTTAAATTTAAGGAGTTTTTGTGATGGAATCATACAGGTTCAGTTAGGAGGAATAAATACTAAGGATCAAGCAAAATCAAAATGGTAAAAAAAAATAACAGACAAATGCAAATTATACAAATAAAAGTCACACAATATTAGCATAAATGCCTTGAGTTACTTGAAAATATTATTTTATATTTACAACAAAACTAAAATATCTTAAATATTATCTTTATTGACTGGTAAGAAAAAAAAATGAAGTGTCTATTTAAAAAAATTATTTACAATGCTTGGAAAAATGAAAAAAAAAAAAAAAAAAGAAAAGATGATTTGAACAAAGCCCTGACAAATATAGTCTTATTATTTTATTGGCTCATATAATTTAATGTCTTACTTAATAGTTGCTTCTAAATGTTAAGGCTGGGGTAGACTTTCAACTAGCACAAAAATTGCCAAAAATAGGCCAAAATTTGCCATTTTGGTGGCAGCAGTGGGATTTTTAAAAAACATTTTTTGACTTATTTTTGATATTTTTTTAAAAACCAAGATAAAAATTTAAAATTTTAAGAAAAGCAAAAAAGTTCACAAATGTTTGGGGCAAAAAACATAATTTCTGGCAAAATCGACATTTTTGGTAAAAAACCAATGTCACCAATATGTTTAGGGTAAAATTCCATTTCTAAAAATGTATACTTTTATATAGTTTATGCAATTACTTTGAGAGTTAGAGTACAAAAACGGTTTATGCCATTTGAAGGTCTACCCAGGCGTAAAACAAAACCTGGGAATCTAAAAGGAGGAATCAATACTCTTTTTAATCCCAAGATAATGCAACACCGGGCATTGATTCTCCTTTTAAAGTTCCTTGCACAAAACTGATGTGCAGATTAGGTCTACACAAAAGATATCAGACTTCCCATCATGCCTTGCTTCTAATGGGATTTTTGTATGGGTTATCATCATCATCCTCCTTCGACTTCTGTCAAGATACATGACACACATCTTTGCCAACTATCTTTATTACACATTGCACTTCCTAGTTCATTGAAGTTCAAGCCAGTATCTCTGCAAATGGTATCACGGTATGCTAATGGTCTACAGCATCTGTTTGGACATGGGAGTCTCTAAAGAAGGAAGTCTGATATGATTTAGTCCTTGGCTCAAAAGCAGTGACCAGCAAACTGGGCTCTCCTCTGTGCCACAGTTGTAGAGATGGGAGGTATATCACCATATAAAACTCTGCACAAAAAGTTCCATTGGAAGTACGGCATGAATGGGAAGGTCTTGATACCTATGTTTAGTCTACACATGCTATATTAAACTTCTTACAGCTTTGTATTACCTTAATACAATTTTGAATGATCTCAAAACAAGGTTGGTTTTCAATTATATGTACTCAACTGTGCATGGTTACCATACATCTGGTTAAAATCACTCCAAATTTATCAAACAATTTTTTTTAAGTACAAACTGACTACAACTTGTTTCTACTGACTCATGCGATGAGTGCGGTTGATGAGTTCAACACATGCCGATGAGTATCTCTTACAATGACGGTTGTGATGGGTTAATGTACTTCGTTTTTATTTTGATCAGAAGGCCATCTGATCCCATCAACATACCTGTTAGCAAAGTCTATTGAAACAAGGAAATCTGATGACAGCTATTGTACCATTTAAATGAGCTTTATGATATATTATGTGATACCAGAGTATCTATCGACGTTTTTGTCATTTCATCCCAGGTAAAAGTAAAAACTTGACACTCATTTTTCTGACAGATGTGGTGTGCGACTGTATTTCTATAGTATATTCAATTTGAATAGCATAGAGCGGAGATAGCTTGAGGACTATTCTTTTTTGATATGTCATGCCGCATCACATGCTTCTTACTTGAACTTGACCATTCTAGCCAGATAAGCATGCTTTGACCTTCCAACAGTCGGCTGATTTGAATTCTGCTTTTTAGATTTAACCAAGTAGCTCAAACAAATTGGCAAACAGTGGTGTGCCCAAAGGGAGGCCGGGGGCACAAGCTCCCCCCCCCCAGTTCATATGTCAGTCGGGGGGAAAGGTCCATTTTGGGATCTTTGAAAATGTCTTTAAATCCTTGAAAAAGATGTCTGTGCGCTTGTGAGACCCTTTTTTCCCTTCTTATTTTTTGCTTGTCAGTTTTCAAAAGCTACATCCAAAAATTCTGGGTGTACTTTTTTAGTTTAAGCCTTTCTTATGTTATTTGAGGGAAACTGATGCACTCAGAAAATCCTGGGCATGCCACTGTTGGCAAACAGAATGAGAAAAGTTTGGTTAAAAATCACTATCAATGGACTCTTCACAAAGGTGACCCTATTTGAGACTTGAACCCAAAATCTGTACTCTGATTCAATTACATATATACATCAAATTTCCTTCCTTCTTTGACTTTATAACATCACATAATTTCCAACATGAGGTAATACCTTTCAACGTCATGAAATGACCAACATGGCTGATTTCACCATGAAAATGTGTATGAAAATTAAGCAGTACCATATGTGGACAATGATAAAATGTTTTATTTTGCCTGAATTTGAGTTCCATATAGTTGAATCTGTACTTGAAGCTATACATGATTTGTTCTTTATTATGAAACAGATAAATACAAAACACATCACCAAATATGCCATGTTTTTTATGTGTTTTATGGCTGCTGGCTGCTTCATGTACCTCTTTTTGAGTACCAGATAAGCTTTGCTTGTTCTTTGCTAAATAAATCCAGTCAAAATACATGTAACTCAAGTATAAATTCAAACAAAATGGCTGGCTGAGTCTAGAATCTCACCCCCTAATTAATCTATGGTTTCTCAACCCGACATCTAGGTGAATAGACCACTTTCGTATGTCCCATAATGCATCTTGAAAGTACCGTAAACGCTCAGTTGACTATATCATTACCTTCTGCGCAAATGACGTCATGCGCAGAACGTAGTGATATGGTCGTTCGAGCAGAAATGCCCGTATTTGCGGTACTTTCAAGATGCATTATGGGACATACGTAACTGGTCTATGAACCATTTTGGTCATCCCATCACATGTTATGAACATCACCATACATTTAGTGTCCGCATGCAGTGCTTTCTTTTGCAATGTACAAATACCACATAAGTTTTGTCACATTTCCACCCATACGATGCATGTGAGTGATACGTACACATGCATGATTACGCGTTCTTAGTGCCGCATGATGTGTGTTTTTGTTTTATTAACAACGAATGTTCTGTGTGAAGCTGCTCATAGATTTCCCCGCCATTGCCATGTGCTTTTATATGATTACTACTTTTCAAAAGCAGCCTGGGTTCCCCGCACATCTACTAAAGCATGTATATACCTATACTTAGACATGCGTGGGATGTCCTTTTTTTGCTGCAAATAAATCATTTGGCTAATGATCTAGGAATGTTAGTACATTTGATGATGCAACAAACAAATGACATTTTCAACAGATCTTGCATGAAAACTCAACAAGATAAAACATACTTAAACTACAGGGCTATCAGTGGAGGCGATTTCCTTATATGGGAAGAGCATTACTTGCCCGATGGAATTGCACACAACATTGAACAACAACTGGAGATTAAGTGTACCAAGTGTGCAAGAGATTGAAGTCATGATTAGATCACCCACTACCATACTTTGAACGCACACAGAAATCAATGGGTGATACTTGTTTTCAGTCTTTGATAGATGGTGTCTAAATAGCAATAAGAAATGTTTTAATTTCCTAGTTACACTTCTTAAACTAGTTCAAATTGTGTACATTTCCATTTTGACTCAATTTTTGTAATAATTATTTCCGTCACATTTGTGTATGGTCTCAGATAGGGTCGTCTTTTGAACAGATATGGTCCCAGAGAGGGTATCCATTCTAACAGATATATAGTCGATTGATGGTCTCAGATATGGTATCATTTCACTATTTTTTGCAAAATTTTACCGTTGGAACCTGAAGCATCCACTTTGAGAGCATTAGGTTGAGTTAACATTGTGACAACTTGTCCAAGACAGACTTGAACATCAAATCAAGATTTGCTAAGAGATGGTAACAAACTTCAGAAGCACCTCAATTACAAGGCCAAAAAAAAAATTGTTGTGTTGCCCTCAGCGACCGACCCTAATCAAAAATTTTAAAAAAAAATAGGGTCGGGAAAGCACCCAATTTTGCTCAGATTGGGTGTTTTTTGAGAAAATATTTTGAAAATAGTGGAAAATGCACCAAAATTTCATAATTTAAGTGCTTTAAAAAAAAATTATTTAATAAAAAAATATATTTTCCAACCGACCGACTCATTTTTTCAGAAATTCCACTTGAGGGCAACACATCATTTTTTTTTCTTGGCCTAACGGCTAGTAGCAACCTTGACTGATGTAAATGAACAAAGGCTGATGACTAGTTCAAGGAAGGTTGCGGCGGCCAACAAAATCCGAATGATATCACAACTAGTTGTTTGTCATCACAAAATTTAAAACATTATAAAAAAAAATGTTCAGATTTCGTTGGCCACTGTAACCTTCCATGACCTGTCCTCAGCCTTCATTCCTTTACGTCAGCCAAGGTCGCTACCAGTGGTTACTTGTCATTGAGGTGTCGCTGAAGGTCGTTACCATCCGTTAGCAAATCTTGATTTGATTTTCAATTCCATACCTTCCGTCGACAACAAGTCGTCACAGGATAAACTCACCATAAAGCTAAGTGTGCTGCAGTAAATCTCATTTATTGCTTGTAGATTGAATTCTTAAATGCGTAAACGGAAGTATGCACGCATTGAGTCTAGAATGCAATGTGCATTTCTAGGTTGTGATGGGCTGTATGCATTCAAGAATTTCACCTACAAACAATAGTCTAAATGAGACAAAAGACCAAGTATATTAACTATCCCGTACAATATGATTATCTATCTTCATTTCTTCTATTCTAAAAGCTCTTTCTTTGATTCTTGTATTTTCTAGAATTCTAGATACAAATATTTTAACCATCTAGCCAAGAAAAAAGTTCAAATTATTAAGTATCTATTACAGAATTATTATCATCGATTGAAATTTTGGGACAGAGAAAAAAAGAAGGAAAATCAGAATTATAGAATTAGTACATTCTGGGAAAAAGTCTCAATTCATTGGCAAGCACCTTTTGACCTAAGATCTACTTCCGGTGGTAATGAGAAAGTTAATTTTCAATGGTTCTGAATCTGTACAGAGAGACTATGTAAAAATGGGGATGGTATCTTTATTAACATGTTTATAATTAGGGTGTATTGGGGCTATATGGAACATGTGGTAAGATGATACACAGATTGTTATTTTATGAATTCAATATCATCCTTGTTGCATGGTAGCTCACTAATGACCGAATTTACAAGGATTTTGAAATTAATTCTGTGTCAAAGTGATTAAATGTAACCAACCCAGTTACTGGATCATGTATAACCCTGACAACAGTAAGAGCTATACTTTTGCTTGGTGACCATTTCGATCATGGTTCAACACAAGAAAATGCAATCCAGTTGTCTGGGTGATAATAGGATTACACGTAACACTTCGATACTGAATTCTGTTGCAAAACGGTACAAAAGAAATGGTAGTGTTTCAGCTTACACTATGTCCCTGCAGCCCCATCCACTCTACTGCTGTTATTTAAAATTATGCTCATGCAGTGATTAAGTTGCAAAATATTATGATTACAAACATGTCTATTAAAGATACATTCTTTTAAGTTACAATTTTCTACCACCAAAAAACTTTTCAATTGATTCCCTCCAATGAATTGAAACATTTTATTAGAAATCTACTTGGGAAGAATTGAACACTCTAGCTATTTGTCAATGTCTGTGTATTAACATTTCCCCTCTCCCGCCAAATTTCTTTTTGATTTATGTATCCAAAATTTTATTATAATGCCATAAACACTGCTCCTTGAGATTGTGATGTTATACATAATGCCAAAGTGCATTGACATTTGTAATTAATACTAAACCTTAAATCTCACAAAGATAATTTGAAAACCCTTCAAAATCCAAAATGCAATAAAAATACGGATCAATTTTAAACATTTTATATCATTCTTTCCAAGGGAACACATAATACAAACAAAAATGAACATTTTACGCTCAGGCAACACAGATGCCACGGTACACGTGTTTCCAACGGTACAAAAACATGATCAAAATGCCCCACAGTTCCAATCAAACTCTTGTACAGTGTCAGTATTGCTGTTATATAAACAAAGCAAGCCCATGGAAGGATGAAAGAAGCTAGCAGTGTAAGAGATTGGTGATTAATGGGACCACACTCGTCTATATGATAATGTATTACTGCAGATGGATGCTAGGATAAATTAGGCTGCGTTTTGTGAGTCGTTTAACAAACCTGCATTTCACCAGGTGCACCGCCAGTAGCGTACAGAGTTTCGCCGTCCGTCTGGAATATTTCGCGGAACGACAAGAGGTAGTGTCAAAGGTCATAACAGAAATAACCGATGAAAATACGATCACAGAGAGAAAAAAGGTTGGATCACGAGTAGAGGTCAGGCACACAGAAGATAGAGAAAGAACATAACAAAAAGTCAAAATTAGAAAACATAGCAAAGATTAAAACATGCTGTCAAATTCTTAACACTAATGATAAGAATAATTGTGGAATTAAAAATGGTGATATTTGGGTTGATCTGCAAAGATGAATTCCATGAAAGTGTCATGGTGATTTGGAAATAAGAAAATCAAATTCTTGTGCCAAATATGTATGTTTAATGTGCATTTTTAAAAGATCAAAAGCTATCCCGTCAATAGTAATGATACTAATAATCTTTATTTCTAAAAATGTTTTCTTTATTTTGATGACTTTTTTTCAGATCAAATCATTCATTAGCAAAATCAAAAATTTGGTTTGATTTCTTTTTCTGGATATAATTCATACATATTTCATTAAAGCTTGACAAGGATAGCTTTTGAACCAATGATTAAAACAGGAAATCCCAAATAGGATAAAACATGTCATGATATTCAAAGTGCAAAAATGATAACAAAATTAAAAAATCAACTGAATTAGAAAATATATCTGAAACTATAAATTGCTATCTACTAATTAAGAGCTAGATCAATATTTTCAAAACTCTTTTAGCATTTATTAGCATTTTAAAACTCTTGATAAGAAAATTATAAACCTGAGGGGGTGTAAATTAAAAATATGTGGTAGGTATGTGCCACCCAAGTTTTCCAACTAGGTTCTTCTGGAACTGATTTTTGGTCAAAGGTATGGTCTTTAGAATCAATTTTTTCTGACTTGAGGTCTTATGAACGGCCTTTTCCTATTAAAATATAACCAATATTGCCACATTAGAAACTAAAAATTGGTGATAAATTAGGTTGAAAACTATGGAAAACACATTTTTGGCCATTCGCAAATGGGGTCTTTGGAATTGAAATAATGTTAAAATGGACATCTTGGGGAGGTGAAAAGGTGGCATGAAAATGGGGTCTTGAGGGCGGCACATACCTGTACCCTTCAGCAATAAAAGTGTTCCCCCTCCCCTCTCTGGATTATATACTCTTTATAAAAATCAAGTTAAAACATCATAAACTGTTCAAATATTAGCAAAACAATTTAAGATCAATTCGCTCAACAGCATGTATTAATCTTTCAATTGGTAAGTGCAATTTATCAAAGAGATTTTCACTTAAGCAACCACATTATATTACCTTATTTTATCAATCAGATTTTATCACAAAACATGTATACTTAATGTCAACACTTATCTTATCTAGTACATATATAAATTACATTGATTAACTATTTTCAATAAAAAAGAATTTTTTTAATAGAGCATGAATTCTAAAGCCAACGTCTGAAATAGATGGGTACAATATGTTACAGTGCAGCATTTCTTTGATAACCAACTTGATAAATCCCAATTATAGGCTCATGTACTATTATAGGCCACACAAAAATCATGGACTTAGGTCAGTGTGGCATTCCTGTATTCGTTTATTACCATGCCCATTACAAATATCATCAATTGCAATCACCCCCCCTTAAAAAATGTAAAAAAAAAAAATAAAAAAAAATAAAAAAAAAAATATAATAAATAAATAAACAAATAAATAAATAAATACACTCTGAAAAATAATAAGAATTGTAATGACTACCATCAACTTTCCACAAAATTGTTGTCATTTCAATTACTTTACTGTTAGTATTCAAATAGCAATGCATGCATTAACAATGTTGCATATGCCATGCCGTTCATTCCTAAAAAGTAACCATTTTACAAGCAATGCAAGTAAATTGCTACAAATCCAAACAACGCTAATCAATATTGGCCCATATTCATAAAAGTTATTCCAGGAATATCTTTATACCTTGATTAGTCATTATTGAAGTAGAGATTTATTGAATTAAGTTGGATTTATAAAGCATAGGATAACTAGCCTGATAATAACATTGTTTTTCATTTGTGAATACCAAATGACATCACAAATCAACAAATAGAAGGAAAAAAGATTATTCCTGGAATAAACTTATTCTCCTTCTGTGAATATGGGCCATTGGTAGCAGTTTGCACCACTTGGTATATACATTCCTCCTATTTCATGACAGAAGGCTCTTTTACAGACCCTGTAAGGCAGTAATAACCTTCAAATAGAGAGCAATGGAGGAACTGGGTCCCAAGTATCACAAGGTAATGTTTTTGTTTTTTTGTGATGCGAAATCAAATGATGTTTTGTCAACTGCTAATTATGTCTTCATTTATAAGTACAGCAATAGAAACAGGTCTATTGACAGAATTCTTATCAGACTAAATTAGAGACATATTTTGAGTGATGCTGAATCTCAATCTGTTATCATTACTTAAGGGCGTGTTCACACATAAGAATTTGGTCATGACTATATTTTTGCTCATGAGCAAATTCCCAGTGTGAACGCAATTACAGAAAGTGTCTCACTTGTGACCATAAGTGAAACGCCACTAGTTTAAATTCTCAAGTCATATCCCAGTGTGAACGCAACTGCTAGGTTGTCTTGCTCTAGAGCTGGTCATGACTAGTCATGATTATTATGTGTGAACATGCCCTAAGGGAACACTTTAAAACTCAACCGGTAATTGACTGTCAGGAAACACCAGTTCTGGCTGTTTGCTATTCATCTGAACAATGGGAATCACCCAGAACCACCAGTTTGAGTTTTGAAGCGGTCCCAAACATCATTTATGACTAATAGTAATGGGTAAATAATAAAATGCAAATTAAATGCAAATTCCATGCTGCTTAGATATACATGAAGAGCTCAAGGTTGTAAATTAATGATTAGGGAGTATACTCATTAATCCAAAACCAATTAGTCCAAACATGGAATCTAGCAATAATCCGGCAAGGATCACTGATCTCAATAGGAAACTATTACCCAGTTCAGACAGAGCCAAAAAGTCATCTTAAGTCGTCTTAAGTCGTATTCGAGTTATATCAAGTTCAAAATTCACTTGTGTGTGAACAGTTCAAGTCGACTTAAGTTGTCTTACATCGAATTTTCAACTTGCTAAATAGCAAGTTAAGTCGCCGTAGTAAGTCGATGCAACATGACAACCGACGACTTTTCATATGTGTGTACACCTGTTGCGTAAGTCAAGTTGAATTCGTGTTTACTTCTACAGCACATTGCCCTGGAACGAGTTAAAGTTCATTTCAATTCGACTTAAAATTGTAGCATGTGTTAACAGTCGTAGGTTGAGTTACTTTTCGCTGATCCAAGGTTGTGTTTGAAAGTAAAAATGGACTTGATATCAACTTAAGACAACTTTTTAGTGTGTCTGAACGGGGTATTAATTTTGACCAAGTTTTGAAATCTAATTAATTTTGGTGGTTCGAATCTAAACAACAGGTGAGACAAAGTTTATTGTCTGTGTGGCGAGTGACAATTGGGGACAATGGCATACAAAACAAGGGCACACACAGGGAACAGTATATGGATACAAGGCCTTACCATCCCTGGTTTAAGATCAGGATAACTACTTCATGTTTAGATCAACTCAGCCTGGATTAATGAGTGGCAACATACTATATCAATATTATGAATTAATGTATACACTAATCCGGCAAGCTTTTACTGATTTTTCTTCGCAGTCAGATTGGTTGGTTCTCTTATGAGAGAAGTCCAGCTTGTGGCTTATTTGATGTGAAGCAATTGATACATATGCAGGACAACATAAAACTGGACAGATCTTGCAACACTGCAGTAGCGCATTGTCGGATTCATGTATATATAGGCAGGTGACATGACTTAGTATGGGTTGGCTAATGCATGAAACTTCTCTGTAAAATAAATATTCAATGATAAAATTAAAAACTGATATTCAATGTTTAAAGACCACCAAAATATTTTTTTCCAATACAAATACTTATAAAATGTCATTATTTTTTTGTTCAGATATATGGCCAATTTTGTTTTAAAATGTTAAATGCTTCTTAAATTTGACCAATAATTTGATATAGTGAAAATGGGCTGAAATATGATTGTGATTTTTTTCTTAATGAGCAAAAAGTTGAATGGCAAATGGCTTCAATCTTCTTTTTATAATCAAACAAATGGTAGCGACATGTAGCGTATACAGTAATTTTATTTAAAGTCCATTTAAAAATGGTATTGGTGGAGTACATACCAATAATTGTGCTTCTTCACAGATTATTTATTTCTTATTCTTTTTTATTTAAGTTTTCAATTATTTTCGGAAGGTTTGCTATTCAGTCTCGAAGTGTTACGTGTAATCCGATTATCACCCTAACAACTGGTTCACGCTTTTTAGTTTTGAACCATGATCGAAATGATCACCATACAAAAGTATAGCATACACCGTTGTCAGGGGATGTGCGTGAACCAGTTACTGGGGAAGTTATATAATCACTACGATACTGAATAGCTATCAAAAATTAATTTGAATCTGTAGGTGGATTTGCAAATAATAATTAAGCATGGGAATGAAAAAAAAAATCTAATTTTTTAATAAATCCTTGTCTGGTATGAATGATCGAGATGTGCAAACTGAAAGTATGCTGTTAAAAGCAGATTTGTTTTTCTGATTGTTGTCTGATATGAATGTCTGGGAGTTGATAAAATAAAA
>JXSR01S003242.1:22582-43129 GCA_000969725.1 Ophiothrix spiculata
AAAAGAAATAATTAGTGTTATTTGAAACCAAACCGATGTTACTAACAGAACTGGCTGAGCTCTACATAAGAATGAACAATTACTACAGTAACACACAAAAACAATAGTAAGAAAATGAAATATAGGCCTTTAGAAATTATAAAAATAAGTCAAAAGGATCATGCAGATGTGCATTGAAAAAATATAAAATAATCAAACAACTGAATTCAACAAACCGATACATTAATCAATGTGGCATCACACTCTCTACATAACAGGCAATTCATTAAAACCATGCATACTCATAGTGAGCGGGAGTAAATAAAATTTGCTAAAATAACGTCCTGTGCATTAAATGCTTCAGTTTCATTAATTCCAAGCTTTGTAACAACTTGGGGGGAAAACGAAATATAGCTGTAATGCTGACATGTTACATCATTCATTTTATACAAAATAATGTCATTTAACATCCTACTTTTTGTTTAC
The DNA here is from genome assembly GCA_000969725.1 of Ophiothrix spiculata. Taxonomy (NCBI): domain Eukaryota; kingdom Metazoa; phylum Echinodermata; class Ophiuroidea; order Amphilepidida; family Ophiotrichidae; genus Ophiothrix; species Ophiothrix spiculata. Next base: position 23,048 of record JXSR01S003242.1, read on the forward strand.
TGATTCAATAATTGGAAGAAACTAGGGCTGTGTAAGTTCTCTGACCAAAATGTACATAATACATGGACCCTGGATTCTATAGAATGGGTGGTTAAGAATGTCTTGTGATTTCATCCATGCACATCAGGAAGGTCTTTTGTGCATGTCTAAAGCACTATCAAGAATTTAGGGTTGAGCGATATCTAATGATGGAATTGATAGAACATTATAATTATATCCTACAAGGCACCAACAATGCAACCCGGGGGGGGGGGGGGGGGGGGGATACTTGCATTGACAAGGTATGGGTATTATATGTGCCTGCCTTTTTGGGTGGGGTTTCACAGATATGGGTGGTTTTCGTCTCAGATGAGCAGTTTTTTTGGAAAATTTGAAAAAAAAAACACCTAATTTGAGTAAATTGGGTGCTTTTCCATCAAAATTGGTATATTGATGGTGGGTTTTTGAGCCAAAAATAGAGGTATAGAGATGGTTAGTTTTTCAAAGTCCGGCTGGCACATACCCGTACAAATTTAAGAACCCCCTGGGCAATGCAAACACAAGCGGCTAAGGGGAAAACCACATTATCGATACTGACATCCATCAAAAATAATATGTTGAATTCATGACAGAAAAAGGAGATAAAACTACACCAAAGTGACATTGATAAACTCTGCTGAATAATAGTTTATAACAACCCCAATCAATCCCAGTGCTCTTTGGTTTTGCCAACCCTAGCGATGGGTGGAAATTTTAATCACAGTTTTAGTTGGCCCCAAAAATATCAGGTTTGTTATAGTAATCACTGCTGATGGTTAGGACAGTAATCCCTTATGCAATCTGCAGAGATATGGATTACCATTTCTATGAAACTATGACATCTTGATTATCTACCCTGATGATCAGAGTGAAATTTAATCCTGTCTTGACCAAGTGGTCATGCATTATGGCCTCAGCACACAGAGACATTTTTCCGGACATATTCTTGAAATTAATAAAGTTGTGGTCATACTGTTGCAAGCCTATATTATACACAGTATTCATGTTTAAAATAAAAGTTTTTTTGTTTTAGAAAATCGCAGATGATCCCTTCTAATCATCTTCAACATCAATTTAATAACGATAGGTTCATCGTGGTTATTGAAAGATTTATAATATATTACTATTATCATGAATTATTCAATCCACTGCAAATTCGTCAAGCTGACAAGTTATGACAATGGTTCAATTAAATCCTCTTAAATTGGCTATTTCTATTGATATAAGATGTGTTTTTCTAACCCCATGTTCTATTCACAGACAGTTTCTGTCAGGAGGATTACCCCTGAAAAGAACAAAGACTGGGATCAATTTAATGACGATAGGTTCAACAAGGTCATTGAAATTCTTTGAAGTTTTTTTTTTCAGATTTGCAAAAGGCATATTAACCGATTGCATTGTTTACTATTGAAATAATGTGATTAATACCATGATTATAGTAAAGGTTGACCACAACTTAACTTTTTCAGGCAAGAGCCCTGGAAAATGTCCCCGTGTGCTTAGGCTTTAAGGTACATTGACCGGTCATGCCACAGATTATCCATTGGGATGGTCATGCATTAGGTAATATACCTTGACCAGTCATGCCCGATTATCCTTTGGGATATTTTTTGTTGCCTCTACATACAAAAATTGATCAATCAAATCAAATGACTATGTTAGCATTTCCAGTGGGTGACAAGACTAGATAAATTCTAATCCTCTTTTGCCCCGGGCCAAGCAGTCTATCAGGTACATTGACCAGTCATGTTAGATTATCCAGTAAATTTCTATTTTGCCTGTTAGTGATATTGACCCAATCATGTCAAATGACCATGGCTATGTTTTCCAGTGGGTCCCATGACTATTAACAAGTATGTCCGACATTATTTAACTTCCAAATAAAAGCGTACGCACCATATCAACCCGAGACGATATAAACTGAACGTAATCCTCCCAGTTACCAACTTGACTTTTCAGCGCAATATGTTGCTTGTTTCTCCAGGCAGGAGGGGACGTATCTACTATTTATTGTCATTGTTTGAATTTCAAACATTTCTTAATTAGGTAATTTAAAACATCTTAAAAGCCTACTTTTGTATGTCCCAGTATGCAGTTGAAGAGTACCCTGCGCAATCGACCAAAATTACTACGCTACCTTGTGCACAGGTAACGTCATAATGCTACCTATGCGCAACGTAGTAATATAATCAATAGCGCATGCGCGCAGAGTACTCATATTTATGGTAGTTTTGAGCGTGCATGCTTGGCCCTACGAGGTGACCTAAATCTGGATTATAAAAAATCAACTACAAATCATGAATTGTACCCTGTACTTCTCATTTAAATTACTTGTCATTCATTTTGTTGTTAATTAGTAATTTTATGCATCAAGGTTTTCACATACTCCAATGCAATGATGCAACCAGTAGATGCTTCACATTCCGCAAGACACCTTGTTTCGTAACAATATTGACTCACATTGGGTAGGAATTGTCTTTTGGGCAGTAAACATTTGAGCTGAACAAGAAACAATCAGTATAAATCCACATGCTTAATCCTGAGAAAGGTGGGTGTCATTATTCATATCAAATGAAGCAAAGAATAAGTATTAAAGATGCATGCAATTAATATCTGACGGTGAAAAGAATTAAGTTCTTAAACTTGTGTGATTAAGTCAGGCCTGTAGCTAGGATTTCAGGACACTTTTTTATATGATAGGATGAGAAAAGTAAATTTTTGAACCATTATTAGGATTTTACGACTATTTCCTATGAGGGAATGAAGGACCTAAACTTTTCGCTGTAGCAGGGATCTTGGTACTTCTTTTGTATGAGTGGATGGCTACTTAAATTTATGGAATTATCTTTCACTTACTGCAAATTGAGTTCTTGAAGCCAACTTTTTGACAAAAAAGGGATAATTTTACTCACTTTCTGGTGTAAAAACTGAATAATTAGTGAATGGTTGCACCAGACTCTTAACTCACTAACCATGACTCATCCCTAACCCTAAACTTACCCTAACATTAACCAACCCGATGTCTAAGGCCAATTATGTTTGCTTAAATAAAATTAAGCATCCTGCTTCCTAGCTACAGGCTCTTTAATAAGGAAGTGCTTTAAAAGGATTAAAGTAGAAAAAAATTAAGATAAAAATTGATCAAATACATTTTGTTTACATTATTGTAAAATTAAAGTTGTGCTGGGCATTACATGTTGAGCAGGCTTTTGTACATTGTTATTACTCAAATCAAACGGTTAAAGTATGTTGAACCCAATCAAACAATCTGCAAAACACATAGACAGAAGCAATCTATTTGAGCTCTTTTCAATATAATCACTTCTTATATTCAACAATGATTAAGCAACATGATTTGTTCAGCAGATGTAAGGTTCTCCATTTTCATGTATTGACTTGTATGTAATATCATGCTTGATTTACTTTTCATATAGCATTAACGCTCAACTTGATGTTTTATTGCAGCTTTACCCATACAAATAGAAGCCTCAATCACATCAATTTACACTACATCATTACATTCACTTCCATTTTTTTACAAATGAACATCTTCCATTTATGATCATACATTCATGGATGTACAGGGATGTTCATTAGGGACTGAAGCACAATTAGGCCACAACTTTGTGCAGCCGGTCGCAACCTGGCCACAGCCTTGATTTTTGAAGATGGCGACCTAGGTTTGAATATGCACCTTAAGATTATTGTAAAATATTCATTTAATGCACAATCAAGCCTACAATTGCCATATTGGAAAGTCAAGGTTCCACAACTATAGTACTTTAGTGACATCTGTGAATTATACAGAGATGCCACTGATTTCAATGAAAAAACCCTGAAAAGCCATCAATTCTTTAAGATACTCCAAAAGGGGCCGGAAATATATAAAAATATGTACATTTCAGATCATAAAAAACCTGAAATCATGGTTTGAGCTTCTAAAAAAAAAATGACTTCAGGTTAAAACCTGAAAAGTGGCATCTCTGAATGGCCTTGTGGACATCTTGCATATACATTTGTATCTAATTTAATTTTTACTTTTAGATACAAATTACAAGCTTTCAATAGAACTTATTTTGTGCAAAACAAATCTATTATACGCTAGTACCCTCCCGGCTTAGAACTATAGTACCGTTCTCTGATCTCCCCTCCAAGTGACCTATATACGCCCTGTGGTTAAACGCTGTTGGACACTGGGTGGGTGTAGGACAAGGACCTGAAACCAGGGCAATCCTAGTAAACCACTTATCTGTTAGTTAGTTGCTGCAGCAATTTTTTTATATAAGAGGGGTGTTCAATAAGTTTGTGGCGTGAGGTAGAAGGAGATGAGCTATGTAGTTTTTATTAATATGTTATGAAGTTCAGTTTGATAGACCATATCTATAATTGACATACTCCCGCCGTTGATGAGGTAAATCCACAGAATCGGGCGGGGAATCGGAACTCAGAACGAGGCCAAGTATGATAAATACACTACTTGATCTTGCTCTGAGTTCCGTTCCCCGTCCGATTCTGTGGATTTACCTCATCAACGGCGGGAGTATGTCAATTATAGATATGGTCTTTAGATGAATATCTGTACAGTTTCAATTAAACGTCGGTTTTCATTTTTATTTTACGGAACTTAAAAATCTTGCATGTAAGGTTTTTAAAGTTTAGAATTCAGAAAATTTGATAAAAAATAAAGATTATGATACCAAGAACTCAAACATCTATCTCCTTCCTATCATTTCTAATTTCTCACTTTTTTCATGCTATCATGAAGAGTAATCTTGCTCATGTGTTGGGACTTTGTCTTTGCTGAATGCTTTAGGTATAGCACCTGGGAGAAAAAAATTTAGGTTTATGCACGCCAGTGATTTTTTAATATATTCTTCAGTTTTCATGGTAAAAAAATCAACTCTCATAAAACCCTTACTGGCCAGTTTTAAATTTCTGTAAAATAAAACAAAAGCAGGTATTTTCTTTAAACTATCCAAACATTCACCAACCAAGTTAAATTATTATAATAAATAAAAAAAACAACTACATAGCTCATCTGCTTCTACCTCAGGCAACAAACTTATTGAGCACTATGTAACTCAATACACATGACAACTCCTTAAATTAACATTTTTTTTAAGAGATATCTTTTTTAAACCTTTGTTTTATATTAGCATATAAAAATATGTGCAAATTGAAAATAAGACAGTGTATATATTAATACTTAAATTATTTTACAGTATTAAAAATCAAACAAAAACATGGAAAAACAAAATATTAGTATGCTGAATTTATAAAATAATACACCCCTGTAAAATAAAGATCATTATTAGTGAGTTTTCACATAATCATATTCTTACTGATATTTCTTACTTGGACTGTTACCAGTACACGTACCTCGCTATTAGACCTCATAGCAAACAAGTTGGCCATCATTGTAGAGAACCCGGGTGCGAGGCAACTCTGGGCGATGAAACCAAGTTTGAGTTCTGCGATGCAGATGACATCATCGCCTTGTCGCCAATTCCAGCTTGGGATATTAAGGAGATGAGCCTGCGAATAAAATACAATATCGGGTTGTGCTATGATAATTGTCGTAGTTTAATGTTGCTTCAAATTTTGCCATGGTTGGTATATGGTCATTACATTTTAACAATTTTCAAGGGAAATAATCCTGACTTTATCAAAGTACGTAAATTTTGTGATAAAACACAACAAATGTTTTTCATATTTGAAACTTTTCTTGAACTTTATTACAAACTTTAAAAATATGCACTTTTATCACTTCTTCTGACCTAATCCAAATTGTTGACCTATTCAAGATCAAGACAAATTAAAATATTCAAGAAAACTCAGTGAGATCAAATGTTTTTCTGGCTTTCAAAAATTTGTAAGGAAAAATAGGCTTTTCAGTTAATCTTCATGAAAATCACATGCATATGAGTCTGACATCAACCTGATACCATGTTCAGTATGTCAAACTCAATTGTGCGTATTTTGGGGAAAAGGAGTAAAAAGTCCTCAGTTGCAGTCATCTTATATGTCACCCATCACATCACCTTAAGGTAGGGATATTCACAAAATTTTCAACTTTATTTGTTTTGTGAAATTTCAATTTTTCTTGAAAGGTATCAAAATTACCTTCAAAATGAGGGGTCAACCACTTCATATGAGCAACAAATGGCAAAGTTATGGATGAAAAACATACACTGAAATTCAACGGAATAATGCCAAAAACTGGGATCCTCTATGGGAAATTTGTACACAGTTTTCCATGTTTTGGCTCATTTTCAAATCTGGCGGGGCTCCTAACAAAAATGCGCTTTTATTTCAAAGCATGTGTTTGGTATCATTTGAAAGGTCTTGTTTCAAAGAAAATGCAGATTTTTTTTTATCCATCGAACACAAACAGAATAAAAGTTAGAGCTTAAAAACTCCGTTGGCACAGTTTTTGAAAATGTTACAGCGCCCTCAACGTGTTCATATATGAAATACTCTACTTAAGGGTCCCAAAATGAAAATTGATTTTTTTGGTCTCATCTGAAAGATTATATTTTCAGCTTTAAAATGAATCCTTGCTTTTAGTTATTGGATGTTCGATTGCAAAGTTACATCCAAATTGGTAAAAGGCATCAAGACAAGCTGATTCAGAAAACTAGAGTTCTGAGAAAATCAAGTTTAAAGTTTCTGTAGTGGTAAAACTTGAATGGAGAAAGGATTTGTATCTTGTTTTTTAACAAATTAATCTTATGTTTTGGATGTTGGCGCCTGATTAATATGATAGAGTACACTTCAAAGGTAACGTTTCTGATGAAATTTGAAATTCAACCTTGGATGTGATTTTTGACTATGCTCAGCTTCAATGGCCCGTATCTCTTAATTTACTCTGCCGGTATTAAGGTACCTTTCGATATGATGGGTCACATATATTGTGTAAGAAGTGTCACTTTTGTCCGGGGGGGAGGGGGGGGGGAGGGGGACTGTGTTGCACCACTCAAGTTTAATGTTGTAGGCATAGCATGACCACAGTTTTTCAAAATATCCCCTAAAGGGTGATTGTTTCTGAAAACTAAAATATACCTTTTTTCCCCTGTTCACGCCCTAAATCAGGATTTTACCTATACCATTTTCAAAACTAAGTTTGAAAAAGTACCCTATGGCTATTTTTGATACCCTAAACGATATCACCTGATTCACCCTTCAATCGTAAAAAACCCAACCTTAATTCACCTTTTTCTTGGTCACGCTATACCTGCAACATTATACTTGAGTGTGCCCCCCGGGACTTTTTTGCTATGGCTCAGTCTCATACTGTCATATGTGACCATCCACCACAAATCTCCAGTAAAGTCGGACCCAGGTCAAATTTGCTTTATAGCAGATTCAAAAGGACACATCTTTAGCTTTCAAATCACACTTGTTTCAAATTCATACGACACCAAGAATTGGTTACGATTCTTCAAAGCATGTTATATCAGAAACCTAACACTGAGAAAAAATAAGTTTCCATAACATGCACATTTCCAATGCGACTACATTAAGAAAATGTTAGTCTCCATATATTTTGGTATGGAAATAAATGTATGCTGATATTTTTTACTGGGAGTTTATGAAAATCACAATTTGCTTAGAATACAACTTTTGTTTTGTATTTTGGAAAAAGTATACTCTAGGTCCCATCAAAAACTTGACCCTAACTCACTAGACAATGACCCAACCCAAACTCACTAACCATGACCCGACCCTAACTATAAACATACCCTAACCCTTACACTAAACCCTAACCGTAACATTTACTTGTCTAAAGTATACTTGGTCTGTATTTTGTGATGTATCTTAATATGAAAAATGCTGTCTTTACTAAAGTGTATCTTTTAAAATATTAAAGCTCCCTAAAAATCGCGTCCAGAATATTCAAACAATCAGGCTTCTACGCAGTCCGTACGTAGGCGTAATTCAGAATTTAAATCAACTGACAAAGCTGACGCATGACGTTCGTTTACGACTGGTCAATTTTCCCCACTTGATGTGACGATCGCGGTAACAACCAATCACATCTAACTGCATGAATTGCAGTGGGTCTTGCATAGTACTCCTTGACAACCAGCGTTGATTTGTAAAAACCCGCAAAACGGGGAGCTCATTTCGAAGATTGACTTTAGAAGTTTATGATGGCTGGTCACATATACAGTTTCTGAAATACTTAATGCTTTAAGAAGTTCATGTGAACTAATGTGAATTTACCTATTGGCAGGCTTAATGTACCATCAACATGTTTTCCCTTTCATGTAATGCGGTCTACAAAGTGCAAACTGTCGCATGGTCTGTTTAATCTGTTTAAACATTCTAACAAATTTTGCTAATTATTTTAGTTCAATAAATAATGTTTATTTAATCCATATCCACATGCTTGGACAAACATATTTTAAGAATTTTCCCACAATAATATGAAATTGAGTTAAAATTGTTCTACTGGATTTTAACTTGTTGGAATGGCGTCATTTAACGCCCAATCCTGGGCGCATCTTTAAGTCAAATGATGATGTTTTGGCGATTGTGACCTATGACTGGGTCAAGGAGCTATCAAAATGTTTCGGGATCTTCTTGATTGCCGAATCTGGCTTGAAGATGCACCCAGGGTAGGACGTGAAACATCGCCGTTTCTATCAAGTTAAAAATCCAGTAAAACAGTTTTAACTCAATTCCATAAGTTATCACCTGGATGATTGACAACATTCATAAATATATTCCCACAATAAAGTTGCATCCTTACTTTAACATTTTCAAACGGTTTTAAATCTATAAATTAGAAAAAATGATTCATCTTGTTTTGGTACAAAGGTATTTTTTGTGTTGATGAAAATAATCTGGAGAAGTTGAATTAAATTTACCATACTACCACTAATGTCATTAAAGCTGACTTTCTGGTCATTGTGAGCATTAAAAAGTTGCCCAATTGGGTTAACAAATCAGGAATCTGGCAACTTTTGTCAACTTTGCCTCGAGACACTTCAGTTGCAAACGAGGATTTATTTTGGTCCGATGTGTCGGCTACATTAGTATAACAACTTGACCTGCTGGATATTCTCAATCCATAAATGGGTGGATTATTTTGGTAATCCATGTACCATCCGAAATCAGGCCTAGATTTTACACCATTGTCCCAATGCACAGATCATTTAGTCCAGATCTATTTGTAGTGATACACAGCTGTATTCATACCACATTTGCCTGTTTTATTTCAATATCATGCCCAATGTGAATTTCAAATTTACATCCCATTAAGTTTATTTTTGTAGATATTCTATGCCTACCAAAATACCAAAACAGGCTGACAATTGCACTATAGATTCCATTAGCTATGGGCATGAGAAAAGAGGATATTACCCATGATAAATGCATACTGTTGGAATTGTGTCCAGATGTGCTATAAGTCGTCCTTTGATGGGATAGCTGAGCTCTCCAACCACAAAGAACAGCTTACCCTATTCTATAAACCTTGAAGTATACAGTAAGTAATCAGACTCTGTTACAAAATCCATACCATGTCCCTTGTGTTCTACAACATTGTGAACTGATGCTTTTGTGTTATGTAAGAGACTAGCAATGATTGACTAGGATTGATTAAGATCAAATCACTGCATCTTCATCTTTCATGATTTTGGTATTATTTGTGGCTAATTTTGTCGCTACCATTTACCATGTGCGTTAATCGGCTGTTTCTTACTGTATACTACAAGGTTTATAGACTACATGTATAACTTTTGAGTTTGTAATGTGGGGCAGCCCAATGCATGAGTACAAGATGGCAAGTACCGATTCCCATTTAAAAATTTCCCATTTCTAAACTCAACTGCTGATTGGCCTCTTGCAACCTGTACTGCACCATCTTCAATCTTGCTGCTTGTTTACTCTTTCTAAGCAATCAAGCGGCAGTTGAGGTTTTTCTATGGCATCTTACGCACCTTGCTGTGGTACTGCATAAGCTGCACAATGGTCCTGATATCTGGCGTGGAGTTCTTGATGGAGATCACCCTCATGATATTAGCTGCATCTTCTGCGTCTGGGTCTAGACAGTACTTGTCACATAATACTAGGCACGCATCTGCTTCTGGAAGCTGCACAAAGGTTAACATATGGTTAGAGGTCTTTAAATAAAGAAAGAAAGGTTACAACATTATTTTCAAGGATGTACAGACTAAAATGTTTAAACCAGAACTCATTCCACAATGCATTAACTGCCCACTGCCTGGTATCATCTCTTAGCACAAGTTATAGTTCCTTAGATGATCAGTGTCGGATTTACCTTTGCCAGGTATTCATGAAACGCTGCTAACTCTAGTTGGCAACTAACCTTTTGTCCACCTATCAAAATTTGTCAAGAAGACAATAGGTTAGTAATAATTATATTTAGCAGCATTTCATAAATATGGCCCTGGCCCTGGCTAAATATGCGAGCTTCATGGTGATGATACCAAGTTCAATATTTGACATTTGATAGATACCCTGGTCACATAACCTTACGGCGAGGTTACGATGTGTTTACGGCGTCAATTCAGCGGACGCCGATCGAACATCGACCGGTTGCCGAGCATCACCGGCCAGTGTCCGTGAGCCGTAGAGACGCCGGAAGTATGCCGCAAGAATTTAATTTTGAGTTAAAGCCTTGCGGCTTGTATACGATGTCTTCAGTTGTGGTCCCATAACCATCGGCATCGCAAACATTCACCAGTGTCATACCTGCGTTGCGGCTTCTTGCGGTTTCTGTGACCATAGCATAACATGATGGTGGGGAATGAGTATGTTGAAAACTGAGATTATTATACCTTGAAGTTATATTAGTCTCAGGTTGGAAATATCAATTTTGCCCTTTATTTTAAATAAAAATTAATTTACAATTTGACAAATGGATAAAAATTAAGCATTTTTACTGCAGAGGTTCATTGTATTAAAAAAATCAAAATAAGAAATTACTCTAATGCGATTTTATTTATTTTCCACAGCACTGATTTTCCCAAATCTCACAGCAAATATCTTTCTTGACAATGCTCTGATCCATGCTTGCAATAATACCATAAGAAAATGATTAAGCTTTAAATTTACCATCAACTCTGATTATTACTGTACTAATACTCATTATAAATATCCTCGATCGTGGTAATTGGCCAATTCTGTTGAGTATTTTTGTCAAAAATATCCAGATTTTGTTATACAATTACCGTATTACGAAAACATCTTTAGTTCATTTACAAAATCTCCTAGGTCTAATTCTCAAGAGTATATGGGACCAATTAAGAAAATTACAACTTCATGGAATCTATTAATGTAAAATGGTTTAGAATATTACAAAAAAAAAACCTACTATGTAAGACTCATCAATTAAGCTACTGAAATTCCCTACATAACCAACCTTTGATCTAAAGCAACAAGCACATATGCTAACTTTGCCTTAAGACATGCTAGAAAGGCGTGAAGACATCCACTTACGCGCATTTATCAACTGCAATCTCCCCCTGGAGGGATTGTCAACAAAACTTGTTTGATGTTACAAGTTTCATATCTCATGCTCTATATAAGGTTTAAAAGCGCGATGATTTTGAGTGTCATTGAACTCGGTAGCAACACACAAGGTATAAATTGTTAAAAACAAAATGCGTAACTTCATAAATGTTCTAGTGCAAAAACAAGTATATTATTTAAGAAACATGTATATTATTAATGAAAGAAACTTGTTTACTATAAAATTGTATTTCCTATTATCTCTAAGCCAAAGCTAGCCAGAGAAAACCATCTCTTGGAAGTTATATTTCTACTGAGGTCTTCAAGATGGAAATAAAGTAAATAGGGGACGGTCTGAATAGACCTTTTCAAAACAAGACTTTCCGAGAATTTCCGAAGCTGATTTTATACTTTCCGGCAATTGCCGACAGAAAAAGTGACTCTTCAACACAATAACCAGAATTTTAAATTTGCGTTCTCGTCAACTGGTTGCGTACAAATTCGAACTTGTAATTAGCGTTAGCACTAAAGAGTCACTTTTAGTGTGATCATCCTGATGTGACTTGATATCTTAAGCTTAATCAGCTGATTTCAAATGGAAATTTCACTCTTTGTGTCAAGTGAGCTTATGGTACCACCAGCCAAAAGTTGTTCAGAATTAGTGTATCTAATAATGTATGGGTCTGGTTCTATTTATTTTTCACTTTTATTGCACTGAAATGCGAAAGAATTTTCAGAACATTTTGTTAACAAAATCGTGCATACTAATGAGCTTGTACGTGATTGGTTGAAAAAATGGCCATGTGATAAATGTTCCGGAGATTTCCGAATGGATTTTGAAGAGGTCTATTGCACAGGTCAGAGTTCCCATCTCTCTTTCGAAGTTATTGGGTCAGACTCTATAATTTGTTATATTTCTGGTAAAGGATCGCCACAACTCCTTCCCTGTGAGTCTGTTACCTGCCCAACATTGAAAAATACCAGTATCCTGACATCTGGTTTGAGAGGAGCACATCAGGGTTAATATCTTGCTCAAGGATACTACACACACCGCTTACCGGATTCAAACCATAACGCTCAATGTATGATGACTAAGAGTCGGGGACTTATACCGCTAAGCCACGCTTGCCCACCAGGGAAATATGCGAGATGTATATATGATGCATCGATGCAGAAGCAAACTTTATCAGAGTATTCAAAGAAAGTTTGTGAGATTAACAAACAGACTCTGACCCTGTCTTACAAACAGCACAACTCAGCTGACCCACTGATCAGACCTGGGGTGCAGTGGTGAGAGCTCAGTAAAAGCTTTTATTGTATTACAAACACATACTTTGGGTGGGAAAAACCTCTTGTCATTTTAAAAGTCAAATACACAACCTCAAATGTGCAATTTTGGTCACATGGACAAACCATCTAATTGCACCGTGTTTGGTCAAATCAAGTTGGTGGAAATGACAAGGCGATGTTTAAAGAAATCCATACAATCAATTCTAAGACTTTGGGGATACTTTCCTAAATGGCAACATCCTACACATAGGTCATTTTGCTAGTGATACCAAAAATGCACACATAAGGTTTTGCTTGAGAGGTCATGAGCACATTGAGGTTTTTCCTACCCAATGATGATATTTGACATATTAGTACAAATGCTATCTGCTAGTTGAGCAGCAAATTTGTCAGATGTGACCAAAATGTTTCAATACAAAAATGTATATGTTGATGAAAACAGCCTTTAGTATATCCTCACTTAATTACTAAAATAGTTCAATTGCAACTGATATCCTATTAGGCAAAAAAAAAGGTTTGTCTTAGAAACCCGTGCGCATTGCTGTGTGAAACTGAACTTAGCACGTAGAGCTACACACTGGTCTTTCTCTCTCTTTTTTTTTAATCGAGAGTAATCCAGCGATCGACCGCCGTCCAGGTTGCCATCATTTGCATTTGCAATTTTACCTTGAATTTTACGTTTTATTTCAACTGTCTAGACTTCCCATATCTAAATGGGCTGGATCGTACTTAGAAGCTGGGCACTTCACACACGTAAGTTGGGCGATCAAAATTTTAGAGCAAAAAAATATTGCATACCGCATATAGCTAATTTCCTTAAAATATTTTTAAAAAATTGAAAATCGCATACCGCATAGCTTTTTTGCAAACGGTTTCTGAGACTAACCTTTTTTTTCTTGGCCTTATTTTCCAATTCTTAAAACAATTCAAAACAAATCAGCCTTTCATTTTGATTTAATCTTCTGGCAAAAAGTTAAATGTAATTATAAATGAATTTTGTGTATACTGTCAAAATGCTCAATAATGTTAACTGACTTTAATAAAACGAGCAAATCTAATAAAAACCGCTTGTAGTTACTGCAGGTGTGACTTGTACACTATGACAGATGACAAATACGCCCTTAATATTATGAATAATATTAACTGAAGAATGGAGGATCATTCTAATAGACATCTCATAAATCATATCGAAGATCTTTATCATCAACATATCCTTGATAACTTCAAATTTATCATTTACTATAAATGATTCAAAATATAATTTTCCAAACTGATGACGAATTATGATCCTATATAGGTCATATGAATCATTCATGTTGATAATAACCAATATGCTTTTATCATATATATCTAATGAAGATCCATATTTTCATCAACTCAATAAGCTCATCTTTTTAAAGGGGTACCAATAGGTTTTGAAGATCAACCAAAAGAAAAAGAACCAGGAAAGTAATTCTATTATGCAATCCATAAGGCATCTTTACATAATCACTGTTCAAAGTAAAAAAAAATATCCCACTTTAAACTAGCTGTTCACAGATTGCCATTGCAGACCCCTTTCATTTTTTGCAAACCGACATTCACATCAAATGTGGCTAGATTTGAAACACCCTGTACATGAGTATTTTTAGTGCACTATACTTACCTTAACCCGATCTAGATCTACTGAATTGAGGACCGACCCCTGGAAGAAATGAAGTTGTGTAAAATGCCGCTTGAACAACGCTTGCAACTCTAGATCCGGCTCAGCCCTGTCATTAGAGAAATGAAAGAAAAATGAGAGAAAGAAAACCACAATTTAGTTGGCTTGATGTACATTTATGTGCTTGTCAATTGTTTCTCTGGCCCCGGCTACCCAGGCACTAGCCGGGAACTCAACCAAATTAGTTGTCTTTAAGCTCGCAAATTCCCGCTAGGCCCAGTTACCTGGGGTCAGGAAACAACTGACCTGTGCATTAATAGGTACAGGGAATCTTGCACATTTCTTTGGATGTACGGTAATATCGTATCAGATGGGCTGAATAATTGATACTTTACTGATAAAGGAATGGAGAAATATGCATCGTACACTAGAACATTAATAACAGTCAGATATATCACAAAAAGACCAGGATTTCATTTTATTAGGAAAAAATCCTGGCTGAACAGGGACTCGAACCCTGGACCTCTCACGTGCAGGGTGAGCACTCTACCACTGAGCTATCCGGCCTCTCAGATAAAGTGAGAGTTTTATTGCTTTATATCCTTGTACCTATGTTCAGTTTGTCTATCTCTCAACTTTAGATGAAAAAATAAATACTTAAAAAAGTGATGAATGGTTACTGTTAAAGAGTAAATAATCATGTTAATCACTTGGTGAAAATGTATATGATTTCCGGGATATTCACTATACTGCAAAAAAACCCCCCTTATTGGGCATTAATTAATAACCTGCATAATTGTGCGATCCAATCAAATAAGATTATATCTAATTTTACAAAAACAACTGTGCGGTCATAATCAGGCAACAATGCCTTAAAACGGCCTGTGTGTATGCCCATGCTCGTATGCTTTAAGCGCAACAATACATACAAGCAATAATATTGCAGAGGTCGCATTTGTCTTACATAACAGAGGCAGTATCTGGACTGATAGATCCGTCAATTCTGAACTTCAAAACTCTTCTGTGCATCTATCCCAGGTTTTACCATACTGTTTTTTAGCAGTATAGTTAGCTCAAATGATAAGGCACACACACACGCTTGCGGTGCGGAAGGTCCCGAGTTTGAATCCCGCTAACACAAAAAAGTTGAGTGTGCTTGATATTCCCTTGGACAAACTAACTGCTAATTTTCTTGTGGAAAAACCCATACGAAACTCGGGGAGCTGAACCGGGAAGCGATGGTGCATATGTGGGTAGATCAACTTGGGTTAAGTACCCATAGAGGCTGCCATAGAACCTAAAATGATGCTTGGTGTGGAATGAGCTTACTTGGGCCACAGTGGTCAGCAAAGACTTGTAAAGTGTGCTAAGGCTAGGCGGAATTACAAATCAGGGAGGCATAAACCCACTATAAATCCCCTGTATCTATTTATTTACAGCCGGTTTGAGATGAACAGTCACAATTTGTCAAGTCCCAAAGTTAGATCTCTTCAGTTAAAATCAACTCATCATGTGAGTGCAAGAAAGTCGTATCTGCAATAGCTGCCATTTGTCGTAAATTTGGATTGCACACTTTATAATCTCCAGTCTTGGGTCAGTGGTTCTTGAAATGGTTCTTCAGGTGACCGTCACCTGAAGAACCATTTCAAGAACCACTGACAAAAGACAGGAACATTTTGGGGAATTTTTCACATTGTTGTGACTAGGAATAAAATAAATATAACTAAGGGCAGCCATTGCAGATACGACTTTCTTGCATTCACATAACAAACTGTGACCAATGAGGCCTAAAAAAATTGTTGACTTTCCCTTTACGACCGACCCAAAATTTGCAAAATTTAGGGTCGCGTTTTTGTTTGTCTGGTTTTTTTTTTGTGTGTGTGAACTTTTGCCTATCTCAACAGTGCATTTGGTAACATTGTCATGATATTTGGGTTGAATTTACAACAATATTCACAAAATTTAATATTTGCATGAAACAAACATATATCTTGAATAAATAGAGCACAAAAACAATGACAACATTTATTCAGTTTTTTGGGTCATTTTCAGGGGAAAAAAACTAAATATTTTTTTTTAAATGTGACCGACTGACTGACCATCACTTTCACCATTAAAAAGCAAGTCAACAAACATTTTTAGGCCCGATTTGAGTCCTGTACAGCAGGTTGTTTTTTCAAAGGAAAGCAAGAACATGTCCATATCCTCTTTAAACAAAGGTCTATCTCTATCTTATGGCTCCATATATTACTGTACTAATGATGCATATTGGCCATTAGAAATGGATGACTGGGAGCGTAATTGACCATGTCGATCTTTATGAGGAGAGAAAATCAAGTGGAATAGGAAAAACAACATCGTGTCAATATTGGGAGGAAAATATGAAGACGCCTTGTGTTGAGAAGAAAGAGAAATTACTCAAAATGAATTTAAATTTCCTGAGTTATACTTCAAGAGCTAATGTTGCTTATATTAATGTTTATATGTTAAGGTTGGTTGACGTCAACCCATCATTTTTAAGAAACACTTTTACTCTGTAACTCAGCTACTCCCTTGATTGTCATATAATTGCACATATTTGTTTTACATTGTTTGTGATTTATGATGATTAAATAAATATTATTATTAAAACTTAAAATCCATATGGAAGTATACATTTTCAGAAGTGGAGCCATACACTGAACAGAATGGTGTTGATGATGATGATGTTGATTTTTGACAAAAACTTAAGATTTTGGTCATAGAGTCCAGAAATGAATTTTTGGTGCAAACAATTCTGGAAAGCCAAACTAAATTTTGCTTTGGTAAAAACTGGAACTGAATTACTTTTTACAATCTAGAAACCAATGTCCAGGGTTTTGCTTCATTTTTTTTTAAATATTGCCAAAATAGGTCAACGATGGCCATTTTTGGAGCAAATATTATAACTTTTGCCCTATTTTTTACAATATTTAATAAAATAAGATTTAAAAAATAGAAATTAAAAGCAACCCTGGATATTAGTTTCTAGATTATAAAAAGTAATTTAGTTTCAAATTTACTTCAGAAATGATTAGTTAGGCGTTCAAGAAATTTTTAGCCCCAATAGATTTTTTTCAAAAATTAACATCACCACCATGTCATTCTGCATATAAATGTATATTTTCATCATAATTATGGAATTTTTTTTTTGCTGAGCTCAATAGCAAAAACTTTTCCAAAAAAGATGGGTTGACACCAACCTTAACTGTAATGGCATTTGCACAGGTTTTCGAAGACAGATGAAAGCACTATTGCTTCGAGTAGAGTATGACATTTTAAAACGCCCCCAATTACGTCAAATCTAATTTCGAGCATGTCTTTTTAATTGTGCTTGTTTCAAATACTAAAATTCTTAGACCTTTCTATCTAAGTTCACCATCTTTCAGAAGATCCTTGCCCTGTTTCAACTTAACACCTTGATTCTATTCCTGTCCATCATTCATTATTTATAACATATGATTCTCCATCCTAGATAAGATATGTATCTGACAAAATGCTGTGTATTTACTGTCGAAAGATGCAGTTCTTGGCTTCTCATTTGCCATTATAACAAATTTTATTGATCCTAAAAAATGAATCCTCTATCATGCAGCCCTGGAATTAAACCATTTGTAAGAAAAAAACTAGAAATATTTAACCATAACCCCACTAAATCTCACACTATCCCATTCAACAAAGTTAAGAAATTTGCTTAAGTCCAAATACGTCATAAACCCGAGTTAGCAATGATCATGAAATCACTGCCATGGCAGCACCTGCTCAGTGGCTTGACATAGTGATAATTGGATCGGGAAACAGGAGGTTATGGGTTCGAATCCAGGTGAGAATCCGCCGTTTTTGACTTGCAGATTTCCGAGGAGATAGTTTTTGAACAAAGAAGTGGTCAAAAGTGTTCTTTGTTCAAAAACTAAGGGTTAATGTTACTCAGCTAACACGGTGAAGTGATGATAATTTAGGTATTTACCACATTTTTTAAGGGGGGGGGGGAAGGTGGGGGAGATTTGGGAGAGAGATGTAAAAAAGAAACAGCTAGAAGAGTTAAATGCATCTGTTTACCATGATGATAATCTTTTGGTTTGAATTAATAGCAGGTGGTTATCATTTCCTACAGCGATTCAATCAAGGTACATGTAACCTGTTTTAAAATCACTGGCTATGACTGATTTGTTGAGACCTACAACAGGGGTTCCCAACTAGGTCTTACAATGGGCTACACATTAGAGAAAAATTGTAAGGTAAAGAGCCAGATGCGTCTTTTCCTCAGTGTATTTCTAGTATATTTCTTTGGTTTTTTTTGGTAGCGTCAGAGCGCCAATCACTACAAGTCAAAGCGCCAAATTTGGCACGTGCAACGCTAGACAAGAAGCACTGGCCTGCACAATGGAATCTAATGCACAGATATCTTGTAAATTAATGTGTCACACTCTCCAAAATAATTTGTTAACGGTTTAACAATTTTGGTAAAAGATTATCTGATTCTGTTTAAAATTTAGTGACAAGGTGGACAGACAGGATGACAAACTAGCATGTAAAAATTTGGGGGAAAAAATCTGGAGAAAAGGAAATTAGGCAAAATAGTCATGACAATCTGACTACTCTCCTGTATTGTTTTCCAACATTTTAAATTTTGAGAATCAAAATATCGTTTTTATAATATCCAAAAACTTGAATTGGCTGAATAAATCGGCAGTTTGTGAGGTTTAACTCTTAGGTCGATTCTTGTTTACTCTTCAAAGTCAAAAGAACGTAGGAAACTCTGGGGTTGAGGTTGTTATGAATACATAAGAAATTGAAAATAGGTATTCCAAATAATATTACATTTTATGCCATATCTCCAAAACTATAAAGAATTTGGAGAAGAAAGCTTGGATTTATAATCAGAAAAATGGTTTAATGCATGATAGAAATATGCCGACGCATCAGATGCAGAGTTGCTGATTCGTTATGAACAACTCTGTAGCGTGTTTGAAAACCTTTCAACAAAAATATTCATGAAAACGTATGCATTAGATTCTTATTGTTCTCAATTTAACAAATAGGGCTATTCGTCTTCATAAAAATATTTAGGAGAATCTGAAGCAAAGAGCTAGTTTGTGAATGTTTGTTACTTTGACGTTTTCAATTGCTCCTGAGCACCGGGGTTTGCACGTGCTTTTGGTGCCTGGCGCGTGATGAACAGTAAACGCACTTCCGTTACATGCTGTGCCCAGCGTGACGGGCTAATTTGAATATCAACTGGGGATTCATCACAAATCAACAACGGTATGCTCTTGTTTAAGAAGATACAGTGAGTTGTTGAAGCTGTTTTGAATTACAGCTCATAGGTGTACTTCGTAATTCAAAACAGCCTTATTCCATAGAAGGAAACAATTCATAACCTTCTAGGATATGTCAAGACAAAACAGAGCTGCCGGCAGGGCAATGTATAATAATGTACCAATGACAATTCAACAGCTGTAAACAAAGTACATTGGGTCAATGCATACATAATTACTCAGCTTTAAAAAGAAAAACTTGTGTATGATTTTGCATCATAGATGTTCAATAAGTCCGTGGCCTGAGGTAGAAGGAGATAAGTGCAGTTTTTATCAATATGTGACGCGTTACATCAAAAGGTAAAAGTTGTCGGC
>JXSR01S003242.1:45043-58286 GCA_000969725.1 Ophiothrix spiculata
CTTCATTGAGACAGGACTCTGCCACTGTATTCATACTAGATCGCACATGTAAGTGAAGCTTGTTTTGATCTTTTCTTTCACCGTCTTGATTAATCTGTTCAACAGGGTGTTAATAGTGCTTCAGTTATATATCGAAAGAGTAGCCGGCCAAAAAGTAACAAAGGTTAAATCGGTGAACTCGGTCGAGCATCGGCAGATACCTTGTCAAACTTTTAGAGGTCGCTAACAAGTTGCCGCACTCAAGCTAGGAGTTTAAAGTTGCGAACACTTTCACCATTTTTTGCACGATACTCGCACGAATTATGACCATGCCCCATTGTCTGCAACTCACTCAAAAAGTATTTGTACGATGGCATCTGTGATCGCTTGACGAGTCTTGAGCGAGATCTAAAATTTTGAACAAGTATCTATCAATGTTCTGCCGGTGCTCGGTCGAGTTTGCTATTTGAGCAGCTGAATTGCAAAACGGCTTAGAGATTTTTTTCATAAATGAATTTTTGACAGATTCTTACAGACCTATAACTTGTGCATCATCCTTGCAAAACATGTAGACATCTTATGACCATGTTTAGGCATGATGTTCATGTATGATATTGTTTTATTAAACATAACGCCCATTTTAAATAAAAACAATTTTCGCAGGGTTTAAACCATTAACGCGAAAATAATATTTTTTAACTGTAAAAGTAACTGCATTTTTCTATGCTTATACAGTGGAACATGCCTTATTTTTCCTAACCTACTGGTCAATGTTAAAATATTCATTACTCATTTGTATTTCAATGAAACTCTTTTTCTTGCATAACATTTTCAACATTACATTTAGAAGATGTAAATTATGTTTAAAATTTAATTTCGAATATCATCATTTGCATATAATTAGCATATTTTAAACAAAAACCAGGGAAATCTATAAATACCTATATTTTTGACAATCTTGACATTAATTTGGAAATTGTGCATTCAGACAGTTTGTTACTACATGATGAAAATTTCTGTTAGACGGATTTTTATTATTTTGTATTCTCCTTTTTTACCACAAAATGTGCAAAAATCATTTTCTGAATTGCCTATATTTTGTTCAGAGTTTTATCAAATTTTCTAATTTTGGTATTAATGGATACAGAAAAACATGTTTAAAAAATCTGTAAGACAGATTTTTGAAATACTTCATAGTTTTGAAGTTACAGCGTAATTACTGTTAAATTTGTCGATCCTGGGTTTCCACCCGGAAGTCAATCTTTACCAAAATTTTAGCCCAAACACAGTTTTGCCTATAAATCTAATAAGCCGTGACAATTCATAAACTTAAAAGCGGGCAATTGGAATTGTTGTTTAGGATTGGTGGTAGTGCGCATCCATTTCACGCCTATTTGGTGCATCGTTATGCTTTATCAGTGCATTGTGGGATTAAATTTCGGTAAAGATTAGTTTCCGGTTTGGAAACCCAGGATCGACGTATTGTGTTTTGACTTGGAAACCATTTTGTCATTTTTGCTAATTTAACAGAAGGTCAAGCACCAAAATTTCATTATAAATCTATGTAACCTATGGTTATAGATAAGATTTGTAACGTTTTGTCTGGAAATAAAAACGAATGAGATATAATTAATATTTCTTATTTATGGACTAATTTTAAAGGCACTAGTATTCTGTTTAACAGCTATTGTATTTTCCAGACCATTAGTTACCCAATGGTTTAGCATTGCTCACAACACCATTCATACACTCATTACACGAAGTCAATAGTGTGTGTTTAAATGACTAGATCATTCAGTTGACACATTCAATAAACGCACCACTGTTTGGCTTAATATTTGGCCTTGCCAGCAATATCCTTCTTTTGACCAATACAAAACAAGATTTCATGTGAAAGCTATCTTAGCTTCTAGTGAACCAATGACCTTGAAATTTTTGGCATATGAGGGGTTGCCTTTGGCTAACGTGGTATATATTTAAAATATCCAACAGGTACTGTGTAACATAATAACATTATAGTCATTTAAAATTAGGAAAAATAAGGCCTGTTCCACTGTGTTTTTAGAGAACAAACACTGCAGTAACATAAACAATTATGTCATTACGTTTATGGTGAAAACAATGCCAATATATGTCACAAAGATTCAAATACTTTTTACAAGTGCATTTCTGAACATGTTTTATTGTTGTTTTGCATTCATAATAATTGTTGTTTTGCATACATGATATATCGTAATTAACTTTTTTTTTCAGTCACGGCGTATTATAGATTCCATAAAGTTGTCTACCATGTAACGGAGTCTTTAAGTTCTTTGACAATAAGACTTCTTCGAACTGGTGCCCAAACAAAAAACAAACAGGGATCAGTGGGTATGTAATATATATTTATAAGTTACCTGTTTGTAAATCGGCGAGAACGAAAGTTACGTGTTGCTGTGGTTCAAAAGCGTTCAAAGGCTACATGACCGGAACTCACTGTTTTCATACGCGATTTTGTTACGTTTTTTGTAAGCCATGCATGTTCGTTATGATGAGTATTTAAACAAAATAAATGAGTTTTATCACGATTTATACTATACCTCTCGATCCACTAGCAATCAGGTAATTTTTCACCTGTTGATTATTTATTAGCAACAGTATCTAGATTGGAACATATATAACTTAATAACTCACTGACATTTTATTATTACACTCTTAAAAGAAAAGAGCGAGCGGTCACTCTTTCTTAGAGTGATTTTTTTCACTCCAAAAGAGTGACATTTCACTCTTTTAGAGCTTAAAGAGTGACATTAAAAATCACTCTAAGAAAGAGTGACTGTTCACTCTTTTCATTTTAAGAGTGTACATTTGCTCACTATCTCGGGAATACTCTCTAAACTCTTCTGACGGAGATGTGGGCTACGAATATTGACCATGTACATTAGCACAATGATTAGGCCTAGTGTTTCAAAACACACTACATTTTAAATAAGGATTTTATGACCTATTCGGTAGACCCGATTTTGGATTGCAATTTCATAATTAGTTAAAAACAATAAAACTTATCGTGTTCTTCTGGTGCATTCGACCGTTGATATATGTTTCATTCACTTCAAATCAGGGTTAATATCTAGAAATCGATGGGACTTTATTGGTGTGCCAAAAGTTGTCAGAAAAACGTTATTTAAATTCATCTGTAGGCGTGTAGAAATCATGGGTAGGAAGCTATAACGCGGAGTTATGATCAGATCGATTGACGTTATTTTATCGTAGATATCAGCACTGTTGATCACACTAGTAACCAGTACCTCACGGCAGAAGCTGGCACAGACTTCGTCGCCTTCAGCAGCCAAACCATAGATTTTGCTAAAAAGGACAACGAAGAAGACTATACGATAAACCTTGCAGCTGGTGTTGACGTCAACAAGCAGGAATCCTTTGAAGTGTGCATGTCTAATCCTGTAGCTGGGATTATTGAAGCACCCGAGTGTGCAATAGTTTACATAGATGTCGATGATTGTGAGTATAGGTCTAGATATACTTCGTCATTTTTGTAGTCATTTTCGTTCAGAATTTTTCTCATGGTGATTGTTTTTTAAGAATGGAGTAAACTGTTAATTCTGAATGAGAATTTTCATTCTAAATTTTCACAGTTTTAACTTTGTTCATTCCATAATATGTGTCTTGAGTATAAACTTATGAGATTTGAATGAGATCGGATGATTTGACCTGCGCATAATTTGTAGTGTTTTCACCAAACTAATCAAATTTTTATAATAACCATTTTAAAGAGATTTTAAACGAAATCAAAATTCAAGGCTAATATATATTTTATGGAACCTATAATTTTTTTTGTATGCCCAAAATGCTATTGTGTGTCACGTAGAAGTGGGTAAAATCTTGCAGAGAACATCATGTGAAATACCTCCGTCACGCTTTGGTCGAGCGACGGACAGTAGCCTTAATTTACTTAATAATGTTGTAATCCTTTAGCTCAATATCTTACTCCTGCTTATTCGCTGACAAAGTTAAAACGTCATATCCTGGTTACTGGTTCACGCTTTGTTCACGCTCAGTTGGCTACCCATTGAGTATGTGTTGTGATCATTTTGATCGTGGTTTAAATTGTAATAAGCGTGAACCAATCACTTGACAACTATTGATTTTGATGTCACACTTTGTCAGCGAATAAGTTTCATATGAAAAATATATTAACCTTGAAAATGGTCAATGTCTGATCAAATTAAGTATTTATTAACAAACATGGCATCTATGTGAGTGTTTCCAAAATGTGTCCCGTCGCGGCAAAAGGGTGCAGTTGTCGGCTCCTACATGTTGCTCATTGTAGCATATCTGATACATCAGATATGCTAGTCATATGCTAAAATGAGCAACATGTAGGAGCCGATAGCTGCATCCTTTTGCCGCGGCAAGACACAAATATGATTACAATGTTTGTTTGTGGGTTTGTTTGTTGGGTTGATTGTTCGTTTTATGTTTGTTGGGTTGTTTGTTCGTCCGTTTGTTTGTTTGTTTGTTTATTTATTTTTTGTTTCTTTCTTTCTTTCTTTTCAACATGATTGAATTACACGTTTATAAGTTAGCGCTAATAATCATATTTCACATACTTAAAATCAAAAATCAGCATTTAACACTAAATTATTATTGACTGCTTTTGCCGGGCTTTTTCGACCCACCTCATAGCAATCCGCCCCCTCCCTTTCGATCTCGGAAACCGATTGACGAAACATCACGTGTAGGGTACTGATGGATAGCTGTTACCCTCATGAGTCCATTGGTACCAAATCACCAAAAATCGACAAAATCATGGTTTTTCGCTATTTTTTCGAGCACAAAACGCAATATTTAGCAATAATGTGTGTCAAAGTATACTTACACATGTTCTTACTCCAAATAAATCAAATGAATGAAATAAAACATAGTGGAAGAGTATTCTGAAATCAAAAAACACGATTTGTATGTATTTTCCATTGAAAATCACTTTTTGGTCAGTTTTTCGCTTGATCAAGCGTGCCATTACGCAACGCCACGTCCCAACCCTAGGTCACAAAAATGGTCTTAAAGTGAGCGCAACGCTTAAAGAAAAAAGTCAAGAAGTTTCAGCGCAAAAAATAACAACCACCGGAGGTATAATAAAAAAATGTCGGAGGGGCGCCCCCGGCTCTGTTTGGGTTAATTCATTCTTTGGTTTTCCATTACAGCGACGCAATACGTGTTTGACCGCGCAGACTATACAGTCACCGAAGGATCAGCATCAGACACGACCATGGTCACATTGACAGTTTTACGCAAGGGTGATGTTAGTTCAGCTGGAACAGTTTGTGAGTATAAAATCGTCCATAGACATTTGTGCGGAGGGAGCGAGATGTCTAAATTATTATAAATTATCAACAACATTTCCATGTAACGCTCTCAAAGTTTTCTATGTCAATAATGACGTCAAAACCTCTACAGATCAGTTCATTTTGTAATCCTTTAAATGGTCCACACCAGTAAATAGCTGGCCTATTCTTTTACATGTTAAACAAAGGTCAAATATGGTCATTTCCCGGCCAAATTAATGAATAGCTCTTGTTCTCACCATATTTTTCTTCAAGATTATGACGTAAAAAGTGAATTTTGATAATGGTTTTATCGGCTTGATTTCGCGAAAGCCTAATTGAAAGTGACGCCTGCTACTTCAGCCAAAATTGCACAGTATTTCTAGTTTGCGTGTGTGGAGGAATACAAAGAAAAAAGGTCAAAAGTCAGCCAATCCATGAATTATGGGCATCGTATATGGTCAGATGCTGGGAAAAGATTTAGGAAAACATATTCAATCAAAAAACAATGACAAATCTAGGGTCTACTAATAATTTTTCCCACTCGTTTTTAGGAACTTTTAAATTTAAAAAACACTAAGAAGAGGGGGACATTATTTTGTGAATTGCATCCTAGATGCACCGTGTAACATATAATCGAATAGAGTACTTCATTTTAAACCCATATTTAGCATACCTCCTCAAAAATGTGTAACAACATACAGGTGATCAATCGCAGACATCGTGTAATATTTAAATATTCATTGACGCCAAAAAACTAAAACCTTGGCCCGTATACCCTGTTTTATTGCTTATAGTGCCAAAATTAAATATGTTTTTGATGTCTCGGACAATTTTGCTGCGCTGTAAGCTATATGTATATTAGCTAACCGTTAATCGACCTATATGACCTTTGAACCCTAACTGGATAGGAGCACACATATGACCTCAATAGATTTGGAATCATATGTAATCTAGGGGTCATTCGGGGTATATTTACTGGTTGGTGAAGCCTATAACCAGTAAATTGATGAAGTGGCCAACCGGTAAATTGGTCAACCGGTTGGCCAATATGTACCGGCTTGGCCATATGACCCCTAGATTACATTTGAGACCAAATCTGATAGAGTCATATGTGTGTTCCTAACTAATTAGGGGAGAAAGGTCATCTAGGGTCATTTGAGGTCACTAGATTTTTGGGTAAGCCTGTATAATAATACCCTGTTACTTAAATGCGAGTTACCTTTAAATTTCCAGTTACGTAAATATACATTGGCCAAGATGTATATTGTTCAGATGACCTTTTACCCCAAATCTAGTGTCCTCAAATGACCCTAGATTAACTGTAACCCCTATGTAGATAGGAGCACACATATGACCCCACTAGATTTCGGAATATAGGTCATCTAGGGGTCATTTAGGGTCATATTCACAAGTGATTTGGTAACTAGATTATGGGGTAAGCCTGTATAATACCATATTACTTAAATGCGAGTCACCTTTAAATTTTGCGTTACTTAAATATATATTGGTCAACTGATAATTGACCCTATATGACCTTTGACCCCTAACTGGGTAGGAAAACACATATGACCCGAATAGATTTGGGATCATAGGTCGTCTGGGGGTCAGTTGGGGTCATATTTACTGGTTGGTGAAGCCTATAACCATTGAATTGACCTTTGAGACCAAATCTGGTAGAGTCATACGTGTGTTCCTACCCAATTAGGGCAGAAAGGTCATCTAGGGTCATTTGAGGTCACTAGATTTTAGGGTAAGCCTGTATAATACCCTGTTACTTTAAATGCGAGTTACCTCTAAATTTTGCGTTACTTGAATATATATTGGCAAAGATGTATATTGGCCAGATGACCTTTTACCCCAAATCTAGAGTCCTCAAATGACCCTAGATGAACTTTGACCTCAAACTGGGCAGGGACACACATATCACCCCACTAGATTTGGGCATAAAGGTCATATAGGGACCTCACCCTAAACCAAGCCATTTATTGGCCAACCGGTGATTGACCCTATATGACCTTTGACCCCTATGTGGATAGGAGCACACATATGACCCCACTAGATTAAGGGTCATAGGACATCAAAGGGTCATTTGCCTTTTACCAGTGAATTGGTAACTATAATTTGGGGTAAGCATGTATTATACATTATTACTTAAAAGCGAGTCACCTTTAAATTTTGCGTTACTTAAATCTCTGGATGCAATATTAGATTTCAAGATGACTGTCATGTGTTTTGTACTATTAGTTCACCAACTAGAATAGTTCCAGCTGCATTACAGAAGCTTGAAGCTGTAATATTTCCACAGAACAGAGAAGGATTGGGTAGGATTGTTACAAAAACCAACCTTGATAGACGAGGGTTATGCTGCTTTGTAATAAATAATTATGCTTTTTTATCGGCTTATCTGGCCAATATGCTGCCATGGCTTGATGGAGCCAGTTGTTGGGTATTGGTGTCATATTGCTACTGTATGGCCATAGACAGTACTGCCAGCGATGTGCCAGTGTAGAGTGTGCTAACAGAGATTGTGGCTGCTCTCACCTCTGTTGTTGTCAGCAATGCACTCTACCCATGGTTGTTTGGACAAGGGCAAACAAACCATGTGAGAGCCCCGTCCTTCGGAGGGGACGTTAAGCCGTCGGTCCCATATATAAGAGAGTCACACCCATATATGCTTGTCACAGCTAGGTTCGTGAAGAGTAGGGTATTCTACCCATAGCTGTTCCTTTTTCGTCCCGGTGCTGTCTAGATACTCACAATCTAACTACGGACATAGTGCGCCTTTGAGCAGCCATTATGGAGGATGTGATCAGATTGTGATATCTGTATAGACAGCCGTGCTGTGATCTAGATGAAATGGCACGTTAAATAAGCCTAATGTATGTATGTATGTATGTATGTATGTATGTATAAGGTCGACCACACCGTTCACCAAGATTTTTACATACAAGAAGATTTTAGTAGTGTATGACCTTGCTTACATAAAAAACATCACGGTGATATATAACATCAACTTCTATATGATGTCTTTGTCGTTGTTTTTTTTTTCATTTGATAGCTATCAGGACAGCAGACATTTCGGCTACTGGTGTATCAAACACAGACTACAATGAATTGACTGTTGTTGGCGCCATGGTAGTTTCATTTACAAATACAGGCGCAGTAACAGATACTGAACAATCTGTAATTATTACCATAGCAACGGATGACAACATTGAACCTGATGAGCAGTTTTTAGTTGAGTTGTTTAATCCTGCAGCAGAGGGCGCACTAGGTGACCTGAACAAGGCTACTGTTACAATAATTGATGATGACAACCAAGGGATATTTGGAATTGCAGATTCTACTTACGTTGGAAAAGAAGGCGGAACTGTTGTAATAACTATCGAAAGATATGGAACACTTGGCCAATCCTACTCACTGAGTAAGTTGAATAAAAAATTAATTGTAGGCACTTCCATTTAAAACCCTATTAAAGAGTGCAACATACTGTGTCCCTTTCTAAATGTAAAAAACCCATCAATTAACTGACCTTAAGTAGGCTAAACAAGAATAGTCTTTAAAAAAAACATACATCGCTTAGTAGATGTCTGTTATAAAATGTAGGCCCTATAGTATATAGAAAGTTTGTAACTTCAATACGTCCCCAGACGACCACAATATTTTTTAATTATTATTTATTATTATTTATTATTATTTGTGCTTGTATGTGCCTAGCCTGGTAGTGGACAAGGTGAATTGAGGTCAATCTATTACAAACAACCATCATCATTGGACAAATCTATGTTATTACATATTTTGTTATACAAAAATTTGCTCTTAATGTCCACTTTGAATTTTATAGTCTTACTATTTGTTATTTATCTTGAAAAACAGTGTTTCTTAAGATTAAATACCGACAGGCTATGCTTTGTTTAACCAATTTTGAGACATTAAATTTTAAAGCAAAACTGCTTCTGAAGGGAGGCCTTTTCGCGACCACATTTGCAAACGAAGTCACAGTTGATAACGTTTCATTGACATGAGTATTCTAGTTATGAGTCAATCTATTGTTTGTTACGGTTGTGTAAACTGGAATGTAAAGTCCAAATTTGTATTCAATTACGTATCAAGCAGGAATTGTGTAATGACTATGGGATTTAGTACATTTCGGTCTTAGACATCTAGCGATGAAAAAGGACCTTCTCATCATGCCTTGCTGCCAATGGGACATTTAGTACAGTTTGTCATGAATAGCTTTAGTGGTGAAACAGAGTGCAATTAGCAGAGGTCATTCCAATTTTGCATTTCAGTTATGTTTCATCACTAAAGCTGTTCACGACAACCTGTACAAAATACCCCATTGGAAGCAAGGTATGATGGGAAGGTCCTGATATCTCCTTTTGGCTCAACTATTTTCCTGTAATAAAATGAAAGTTGTTTTACTTTACGTACAAACAATGAAAATGTTTAAGCCTATAATAGAAATGTGTAAATAAAATGACTTGTATTGAAAAAATGGCAAATATTCAGCTTTGACATTGTTGTATTTACATGATGTTTCAAATGCAAGGTTGTAAATGTCAAGATATGGTGTAAAGCAAGTCTTCTTTTTTTTTTCGTTCTTTTTCTTGATAAAATAGGTCATAAATTTCTCAGTATTGTGTCTTGATGTTAATATCGCATACATACTTGCTCATGGAATAAGGTTGAATACGAGTGCTAATTCCATGAGGCCGTCAGGCCAAATGGAATTTTACACCAGACCGAGAATTCATGTACGCTTAATGATAAATGTATTCGACCAATGTGAATAGAGAATATAAATAAAATATATTTGACCAATGTGATTAAATAATTCACGCTTAATGATAAATGTCTTTAATGGGACGTTTTATCTTCTCTGTAATTTTTTAAATTGTCAAAAAACCGAAGTCGATTTTATTGTCTGTTTCACAGCATTGACAGCTGCTGGTGGTGCTGTCGAGCCTGCAACGTACGGTTCTATTGCTTCAAGTAACGACTATACATCGCCTTCGATGGTGGCTGGGGTTGAGACAGTCTCTTTTACCGCATACCAAACGACCAAGACGGTACAGCATTTTGTTGTTTTAATTATTGAGTGACTCGGTTAATTTGAAGCATTATGTGCTACCAAACATTATGTATGACAATGCACATCTGATTATGGCAATACGAATACACCGGGAAAAGTAGTGACGTCATAATTCATGTAAATCACCCAACACGTGCGTTTTGGACCCAAACAAATGATCATGTCCACTAATCATACGTATTAACACAATAGGCACACGTAAACATACAATTCAGACTGGTTTTTCTCGGTTGGAAGACGAAAATAACGGCAGGGGTCCCGTCCTGGCTTGTAATCACAACCTTCAGCATAATAGGCCGGCATGTTTTCCCTTATTTTTGTTTTAGACGAAAGTTATGGTATAAAATCGGAGTCGGACTTTTTTCCCATAGACTTAACGTGTGGAAAAAAATGGCTACACCTTTTGTTTGGGTCCAAAACGTTGTTGGGTGATTTACATAAATTATGACGTCACTACTTTCCCGGCGTATAGTGTTCAGTACAATTATTATTTAACTCACAAATCAATATCAATCATCAGTTAAAGCTGATTTGGTTGTTGATTTCCTACTAACATGGCGGTCTACATGGCGGATGAAATAAGAGAAAACATTATGATTCTGCGTATATATTGCGTTTCGCGTTGTGAAAACACTCACAATTTAAAAAATGGGCCTTATGGTGGATAAGTTCATTGGTTGTCAGGGACTTCAGGTAGCGAGATTTTTGGGAACATAAAAACTACGTATACACGTGTCTCCACATACTTGTATTTGAATATATGAATAAAACGATGAAGGTAGTACCATGTAGGTCAAATCTAGGTCATACGGTATGCCGCTCATTAAAGTGACATCACTTTCCTTAGCCATCATCAGTATTTGCTTTATCGACGCTACTTAATATGATTCTACAAAAAAAGTTTCACTTACGCGTATGGTTATAAATATATATTTTTAACACTTAATAAGTGTCTTTGTACATTTTTGCAATATCCCAAGAAAGTCTAATTTACCTTGGTATAATAAATTTGTATCTTGGCCAGGCATTTTTTCACTTAGATTTTTAAAAATGAATTTTTAATTCACACATTTCCGTTAAATGTTTAAATTCCCGCATTAAATACAGATAACATACACGATTCACGCTGACGATGTCACCGAAGAAGTGGAGTGCTTCACTCTCAGCCTAAGCGGTGGGACATCATTGAGAACAGACTCAGCTACTGTATTTATACTAGATCGCACATGTAAGTAAAGCTTTTCGGTCTTTTTCAAATTCTTCTGATTGAGCTGTTGAGTATATGAAGAGTTTTTTGATGGTTGATAAATCCCTGAAAAAAACACGTGAAATCGTTTGATACATTGTTTTGAAATTATTGTTACTAAGGGTTGGTTTGTTGTGTGATATCGTTCAAAAGGGAACCTTAAGCTTATGAGTTGCCAATAAAATTTGAAATATAATTCAAACTAATTCTATAATTGTATGCCATCGCAATAATCATACATTGGCCACATGAGTCATGTATGTTTTAGATTGTACTGATTTACATAAATATTTATGTCACTTTATTTCTAAGACCTCATATCCATAGGCTATTCCCATATGGCATGTGCCCTTATTTCGTTTTCCATTGTTCATAATTGTGCAGTACTACACATAGAAAATTCGTTCTGGTTATCGATCATATCATGGCCTTGTGTACGGCAGATCACCAAGCAGAACGAAGTTTATTTTCTGTGTAGCGCCGCACAATTACGAACAATGGAAACCGAAACAAGGCCACACTCCATATGGGGACAGGCTATGGATTCGAGGCCTTAGGCAGATACGCTGTCTTTAACATAGCCAAAATGACTGAAATTGATATTTTGTACATAAATGCATTTCTAGCTTGTATTTATATAGGCCTAAAAGGGTCTCTTTTGCTTGTTTTCTCCATATAATGGTTTTGACATTTGTTTTTCAATCTTAGTCACGGCGTATTACAGGTTTCATAAAGTTGTCTACCACGTAGCCGAGTCCTCAGCGTCAGTGACAATAAGGATACTTCGGACCGGTGCCCAAACGAAAACCCGGGCAGGATCTGTGGGTACGTACCGCCACTTGATACTTAAGCTGCTTGTTATTCGGTATGAACTATTGGACCCTCTCAGTGGAAGATTTAGAGGGTCGCAGCCGGCGCGAGCCCCCTCTTATTTTGGTAGCGCGTCAAGAAACTGTCACTTTTTAATGATTTTATTCCTTGAAAATTAACAATTGTGTCAAGGGTCGACCAAAACGAAAATTTTTCCTCCACTTTTTGAAAATCAGCACCCCCTTGAACAAATCCTGACTACGGGCCTTGGCCTGATATTATTAGTTATTGGGTGAAGCGGAGGTATGTTATGGGAAATACTCGTGCACGAAGTGTCATATCCAGGCGAAGCGCAGCTGAGCTTGGATATGACACTGAGCGCACGAGTATTTCCCATAACATACCGACGCTGAACCAAATAACGAATTTTTCATACCACTAAGTCAATCTTAATCATCAAACTATTTATTTTATTTTTTCCAACTTTTTTTTTAGCTTTATTTCACAAAAATTAACAAAAACGAACCACTCTTTTGGTAATCGTCACTCTAGATAGTACTGCGCATCCCTACAAATTTGAAATGCAACGTTCCGACGCGCTCAGTGACAGGATATAAGTGCGTCTGACGCGCTCAGAGGTAGGATACGAAATATATCCCGGCAGCGGCTTCTTTGATCTTTTCCAAATATGGTCATAAATTCTCTTTGTGGTATTAGTCCAATAAACTTATGATGAACCTGGAACAAATTGCAACAGAAGGTTTTTTTCTTTCAACTTGTTTGTATGGT
>JXSR01S003242.1:100898-125512 GCA_000969725.1 Ophiothrix spiculata
AACGTGCATTAGTATAGGAAAGCATGCATATGCTTTTTATCCATTTTTCTGTGGCAAAACAATTTTTTGACAAAATGCACTTGAAAACGCTTTTAAATATGCTTACTTTTTCTGTTATTACCATTTGTTGAATTAAATTCGGGATCCCAAATTTAATTCAACGTGCATTAGTATAGGAAAGCATGCATATGCTTTTTATCCATTTTTCTGTGGTAAAACAATTTTTTGACAAAATGCACTTGAAAACGCTTTTAAATAGTCAAATTCCTTCATTTTAGACTGTATTTACTCAAAACCATTTCTGATCAAAATCTAATAGTATTGCTTTACTACAGAAATGAGTTATGCAAAAACCTGGAAATTACATTGACTCCATGCATCATCTAAAATTGATTGATTTATATCTCTGCCACCTCCCATTTTGACTCTTGACGCTGGGCTCAGACTGGGGGAATTAATTCAAGTCCACTCTAATCTCGACAAAATCAATGAGTGCAGAGATGTGCTTGCATGTAGAGGAAAACTGCGCAAATACTTGGCAGTAAAGATGAGTGAGTGTTACCAATATTTGTACATCACAACTAGATGAAAAAATCTCGATCTCAATTTTTGACCTTACAAGAATTAAAATGGCCCCAAATTTGCTATCTGCATTCAATACCTATGGATATATCTGTTAACCATCTAACTCAGACAGCACCAAATTGCTTTGAATTACCTTGTGAAAGTAGTCAATTGCTGTACTGAAGTCCCCCCTCAGACTGTACACATAGCCCATGGCTGAGAAAGTTGACGCATTCTGAGGGCACAGTACTAGTGCTTGCCGATGGAACTCCAGGGCTTCTTCATATTTCCTACATAAAAAGCAAACAGAATTGAGATTATTCATTATCCATACCATTGCTCAACAGGTAATTCCATTCAATAAGAAGCAGGGACTTAAGCTAATCCTAAAGTAGTCGCATCAAATAAGACAATTAAGAATTGGCTGTGCAAGAATTACTGAACACTAAAATTCAAACTTCTATAATATTTGGTTTTGATGTTGTAAATAGTCAACAACCAAGAACCACCAATTTTGACCAGTACACATGGTTCAAAACAATATCTGCCAGAAGTAGTCGCTTTGGGATAGTTCTAGGGAATGATTTCTCAAATTTTTGATTAACTTCTTAGTTTTTACAAAAATGGCCAAAAAGTGTCAAAAAAATGCCCAAACATCATGATTTTTTGAAAAAATGAATTTTTGGGCTATTCAGACATAATTTTCAAAACTAGGGGATTAAACAAAAAAATTGAGGAGAAAACATTCCCTAAAACCATCGATATATATGACTTATACCTATTTTTGAACATTTTGGCTGAATAACAATTTTCCTAGGCTTGTTAAAACTTGGTGAGTTACTAAAAACCAAGTCAAGAATCTGATGCTATAAATAGATTCCTTGTGAAATTCCCTTTCTAAAAATGTATAGTTTTATATAGTTTACTTCATTAGTTTTCAAGTTATGGTCAATATATTTTTTCAGAAATTGTGAGGCTCCAACCTCCCTTAAATAAATGTCAATTGCTGTCTTACTTGAGTTTCCTGCTGACATGACCCAGGTTGTTGAGTAGCGCTTCCCATTTCT
The DNA here is from genome assembly GCA_000969725.1 of Ophiothrix spiculata. NCBI lineage: Eukaryota > Metazoa > Echinodermata > Ophiuroidea > Amphilepidida > Ophiotrichidae > Ophiothrix > Ophiothrix spiculata. The sequence goes on from JXSR01S003242.1 coordinate 102,530, forward strand.
CCGTCATGGCATGAGCTCCCATAGATTGAATGATGTTGAGTGCATTGATCAGATACTTCTCAGCAGTCTCCCAACTGTAAAGAGACACTGCAAAACTTCACTATGGTTTGATCATGTTTATTCAGTGCTTCAAAATGGTTTGATCATGTTTATTCAATGAATCTTAAAATGGTGAAACAGAGTCATTAGAACTATAGGCAAAATAAATACTTATTGGACAATTCAAACAAAAATCCATGGAGGGGTTGCATTTACAAACAATGGGTCCCTGTACTCTGAATTTTTGTTTATACTGTTCAATAAATTATTGTTTGGTCTATAGTAGCATATATATTGTTACTGGTCTCTTGTGATGGTGAATAGATAAGGCCAAAAAAAATTTGTTTGGTTGCCCTCCACAGCTTTTTTTCAGAGAGGGTCAGTCGGTCGTTGTTGTTTTTTTTCTTTTTAATAAAAGGTTTTTTTTTCAATACTCTTCCGCGGACCGCAAGGTCAATCGGCCGCTGCAGCCTTCACAACTTCTCCCGCGACATCCAAATCAAAACAATCAAATACCTCTTGCAGTGATTTGGGACATCCTAATCATTTTGAGGGTTGAATATCAAAAAAAGCAAAAATATAACTTTTTTTGTAGTTTTTGGTACGTTTTGCATATTTATGAGGGGAAAAAAAATTCAATAAAAAAAAGTTTGGGTCGGGCTGAAAAATAGGGTCGGTCGGTGGAGGGCAACCAAACAATTTTTTTTTTGGCCTAATACTGTCAAGCAAGAATCTTTGAATTGCAGCACTGTAGCTTGTGATGAAGTTGTCCTTCAGCGTGCTGATCACTTCCTCCTAGTTAGGCTAATGTCTCAAAGCTCACGAGTGGCTTGAATATTATTGTGGAATGCAATTTTTTTTTTATTCCCAACTTTGGTTTTTTATAGTATATCAACTGTAAATTATAAGTTTTGAGCTCCTTATTTTTACATTTCTCAAAGACCAAGCATACATTTATGGTTACAAATAAAGTAAGAAACATTTTATTCCAATCATGTTCATTTGGTGCTACTGCCAGATCTTGAGTGAAAAACACCTCAACTGACCAAAAAATTGTATTTCCCTTTGACTACAAAGTATCAACAACAAAAAAAGCACTAAAAATCCCCACTTGTCAACTTACTCTGCATTGTGGAATGCTGCTACACCCATTTCATGAAGGACAAATGGGTCATTAGGCGCAATGGCTAGAGCTTGGGTGAAAAACTTCTCTGCTAACCGGAAATTCTTGGTTTGACCATGCTCCAAACCAACAAATAAAAGTGGTAAATGGCACCTGTAATAAATAATATAAAAATTAAGAAAATGTAATTTCTGCTCTCATTTTAGTATTTGAGGGATATCAATGTTTTGAACTCATTAATAAGATTTGAACTCACTGAAGATCACAGTCAAAATCACAAAAATGATTTAAATGTATGGTAAAATAACGGTGAAACCCAGATATTTTGGAGCTACCCTATGAACGAGCTCATCAGATCTATATTCCCGATCTGGCCAAACAAGAAAAAAACTTTTTCGCAAGATTTTGTTTTCATTGCGTGACCTGTTGATAAGGCAAACTGTGACCCCTAACGATCTGAAAAGGGTGAAAGCAAATGCAAAATAAGAATGTAGGTATGAATATTTGGGAGTTTTCTCAATAATTTTAGATTATAGACTGTTAGAATTAAAAAAAATTGTGCATTTTATTTTATTTCATATAAAGGTTGTCCATTTAAAATTTTCTAAACATCCTATTTTGAACCCTTACATCAATTTGTTTTAAATTAGTGCATGTCTATCAGTTGATTATCATATGCTGGAGTTCACATCGAATGTCAATTTGATGCATATTTTTTATGTCAAAAGCTTTTATAAAATGAGTAAATGGAGCGGTGAAATAAAAAAATACTTGAGTGTGTCATGCCTGCCATCATATTCACACGTTCAGCATACAGGTCACTAGTGCTGTTAGGCCAAAAAAAAAAAGGTTTGTCTCAGAAACCCGCATGCATTGCTATGTAAAAGTGAATTTAGCGAATAGAGCAACACGCTGGCCCTCTTTCTTTTTTTTTTCTCGATAGTAATCCAGCGATCGAACGCCGTCTGAGTTTCTTTATGTCTATGGCGACAGAAAGATTCGCAGCAGCTTCGTTTTAATAAAATTGGTACCCAGTGTTTTGAGTACCAGCGAACCATGTATACATGCTTTGCATGCTGGGAAGGTCATAACAAAATGGCGATCTCATGAAAACACCACAAAAAACGAATATGCAAAATAAAACCACTGAATCTTTGCGATTTTTAGTAACTTTATTTTAAATTCAAGCGAGATTTATTTATTTATAACTTTTTTGTTTCGTGTTTTCGTCTACCACATACGCATTGAGTTACGGTGACGGTATTTCACACACGTAAGTTGGGCGATCAAAATTTTAGATACACTGCATACCGAACATGGTACATACACCATTCGCAAGTAGTCTGTAGAGGAGATGATGCATCTTCTACTATATATAGATGGTTCATTGTGGAACTCCAATGGATTGCAAACGTCGATATACATAATATAAAACTCTTATTTTGATTTTGCATTTATGTGATTTGAAAAGGCAGGAAATCGTGGTTGTCCCCGTTGCATTTCGTCATGTAAGTGCAAGAAAGTCGTATCTGCAATGGCTGCCCTTAGTTATTTTTATTTTATACTTTGTCACAAGAATGTGAAAAATCCCTGACAATTTCCCTGTCTTATGTCAGTAGTTCTTGAAATGGTTTTGTAGGTGACGGTGTCACCTGAAAAACCATTTCAAGAACCACTGACCCAAGATTGGAGATTACACGGTGTGCAATCCAAATTTATGACAAGTGGCAGCTATTGCAGATACGACTGTTTTGCACTCACATGATGATTTGAAGCTTACCCCTTCATTACTTGTGATGCTTTGAAGTATGCAGCCATGGCTTGGTCATGCTCCCCTTCTGCAGCAAACGAATGGCCAAAAGCTAGCCATGCTGGCCCATATAACCTATCTAATGTTGTAGCTTTACTGCAAACAAATCAAGAAAAAGGAATCAGTTATGCTGTTCACCCAAGCATGAATTTACTATGTGACTAGGAGGATTTCACCACTACGCTGAACGAAGAGGTTGAGAGAACCTCGTACGTCGCTGCAAAATGAAGACTCTGAAAAGGTATCTTTATATTACTATGAATTTACTGCATAAAAAGCAAATATGCAGCCATGGCTTGGTCATGCTCCCCTTCTGCAGCAAACGAGTGGCCAAAAGCTAGCCATGCTGGCCCACATAACCCATCTAATGTTGTAGCTTTACTGCAAACAAATCAAGAAAACAACAGCATGAGTTGATTGCTCACAAACAGTACTTCTGCCTGATTGGGTAAGGGTAAAGGTCATTTCAGAGTTGCTTTCCCAGTTATAGTTGGTAGCTGCAGCAGACAATCAAACATTTGCAATTTTAAGCTGTCACGACACAGCACGACACATTTGCATATTGCCGCAGTGGTCTGTCGCAAGAAAATGTAATTTATTTCAACTGAAAACAATGTGTCCTTGCCACTATCAGGACAAAAAAAATTTCTGGTGTGACAAGATCGAGTTTGCACACTTGACATTTTTGACATCATGCTGGTCGTGTGACCACCACAACAGACATTCTGCAACCAGCTTAGAGGCAGGTTTGCCTGATATTGTAGAGCTCCTCGCGTACGTTTTTACATTTGGTATCAGCATCTCAACATGAACATCCATGTATATTTGTTGGATTTAATTTGTGAACACATACTCCGAGTCTTGAGCATAGATGCGCACAAAACCCGGGGGGGGGGGGGTACTTACATTGACGGAAGGTACGGGTATGTGCCGCCCTCGAGACCCCCTTTTCAAGCCTCCTCTTCCGCTCCCCAAGATGCTCTTTTCAAGATTACTTCAGTTCCCAAGACCCCATTTTCAAAGAAAATTTATGACTCAAAAATGTCTTTTATTATGTTTTCAAGCTAATTTTGAGCGATTTTCAGCTCAAATTGTCGTATTTTTATTGGAAAAAGGCAGTTCCTGAGACCTCAATCCGGGAAAAAATCAGTTCCATAGACCCTATTTTTGACCAAAAATCTGTTCCGCAAGACCGATATCGCGGATCTCACATACCTACCGGGCACAAAATAACCTTGAAAATGTACACTCGTGTCAGATATATCTGCGTATTTGCTACAGAAACCATTTCTGGAATTAAATCCAACAATAGGTTTAATCTATATTAAATCATTCTATTTAAGAACAATATATACAATCTACCATTCTTCCAAACATATGATCAAAACTAAAATGCTGTAATCTTGCAGCGATTCTGACCGAGTAAATACAGAGACAACACAAAGGGTGATGTGCTGATGACTCATCCATATTCCAGATATGATAGCCACTTCTGTGGTAAAGAGAACAAAATGGATAGCAACTTCACAATGCTCCTTTAGGTATTCAAACACACCACAGAGTTGTTCATCACGAATTAACAACGATGCATCCATGAGTCTGCGTATTTAATCGCGCAAGGGTGGCTTTAGCTACCTGAGCGTGATAAAAATACCCTGACTAATCAGATGCAGAGTTGTTGATTCGCGACGAACGACTCTGTAGCGTGTTTGAATACCTTTCAACAACAAAAATCTTCCTTGAAACGTATGAATTAAATTATGTTTATTAAAAAATGTTTTCAATTTAACAGATAGGCCTACTCATCTTCATAAAAATATTTAGCATATCTGAAGCAATGTGCTAGTTTGTGAATGTTTGCTGCTTTGACTTTGACCATTTTTCCCGAGCACCGCGCTTTTGCACATCTTTAGACCCTTAGACCTGTATCCACAAAAGATTTTCATGATTTTTACCAGGTTTAAAATCAGACTGGGTCCAAGTCCAAATTAATACTGCCATAAAAAAATCTTATGAAGCATTTTTGAACTGCAACAACTTTATTCAATCTTACAAACAACACAAAATATGATAATATTGGTTGAGAACAATATATTAAGCTTGGATAAAAATTCCAGATTACCAGGTCTAACTTTAAAGGTGGGGCCTATTTCACTAACATTATTTTTAAGACGTTAGTGAAATAGGCCCCTGGTCTACCTCCTAAACCTCTTTTCTGCATATGAACCACAAAGAGGTCATTTGACTTAATTTCCAGTTCTTTTACACATGTTTTATTCAGTATTATCATTGGGCTATTCCAGTTAAAATCCATACACCTCCAATGGAAGACATTACCTCAATCTCCCACACAGGGAGTGTGAATTTTAGATAGAGTCACCAATTTAGATTATCCCATTTGAAATTCACACTCCCTGTGTGGGAGGTTAAGGTAATGTCTTCCATAGGGGGTGTGTGGACTTCAACTGGAATAGTCCATTGTGATTACTGTACAACATTATGGAAAAATACACTTGTATTATTATGTCTCATGAAAGACTGATGACAGGTTAGCCATAGAGATAAAGTTAGGCTTAACGTCCAAAGACATTCGCTTGGCCTAATGACCTTCGCTCGCCCTACCAAGAAAACTTCGCTCCAACTTGAAGCGACATTCGCTTAACAAATTTCACGACATTCACCACACTTCAGATTGAATTGGAGTGAAGTTCGCTCTGAATATTCTTGTGTTTGTTTGTTTATTCAATAATCATACCACTACAACATGCGCGAGTGACATTCGCTTTCATTGAAAGAAATGATGTTCGCTCAATGAGAGCGACATTCGCTCTCCGTTTTAGCGAATAAGTCAGAGCGAATATCAAGAGCGAATGTCACTCCGCCGAGCGAATGTCTTTGGACGCCAAGCCTTAGTATATTACCTGAAAAATCTCCTGGCCGGTTCATTCTTGCCTACAAGATAATAGTAGCAGCCGACGGCAAACCATGCAATTGGTTTATTGGGATAGAGATCCACTAATTTGTGAGCTAAATAAAATAATTCTACAAAGAGAGAAAGAGAAAGCATGAAATATATGAAACTTTGGCAACGATCAAAGTTACGTTGTCAATATACTTAGTTCACATTGATGGATATTTACATATGTGACTGTACACCACGAACAAGCTGTAAAGGAGACAAATTTGGTTTATGCTACAGGTGAAAATACATGCCAAGGGGCATAATCCAGCATCTTTTTTTTTTTTGAAGATTCATAATTATCATTCTGTCATCAAAATATTGCAAAGCTTCATTCCAAAGAACAAGAGCATAAATGTATACATTAATCAGTATGCTCTAAAGCCCATCACGAAAAATATAGGTGACGGCACACACCGAAAGGGCGGACTTTGCAGATGATATCAGTTTTGATTTTACCATTTCATCTGTTACAGCAGTTTCTTAGCTTTAAAATGACATCATACTTTTTTAAATTGCTCTAGGTGATCAAATTTTACAACAGAAAATCTGCTGGAAATTCTTATTATTTTCTTCATTTTTTGCTGCCTATTTTCACCAGTTTCTTGAAAAGTGTTGTTGCAAAGTCCCCCTTTTTGGGGTGAGCCGTCACATGTGGTTTATTGATCATGCACTTAGGCCTAAAAAAATTGTTTGATTGGCGTAACATAGAAAAAAATAATAGGGTAGGTAGGTCGGATTTCTTTTTTTTTTCTTTTTTTTTTAAAGTCTAGCTTATGTTTCACATACAAGAACACAAAATATACGACACATATACAAAAACATCCTCACTTTTTCTGCACCACATCTTTTATTTGTCAGTTTGAATGTCCTGTAAGCCATATCTTGGAGCCCCATGAATCGATTCTAATCAAATTTGGGATTTGGAGGTTTTTTACCATGCTCAAAAAAATAAAAATATTTAGGGTCGGTGGTAAAAATAGGGTCGGTCGGGTTACACCAATCAAACATTTTTTTAGGCCTTATCTCAGTGTCACCTCAATAACAACTTTTGATGGACCATATTTGGCTTGTTGATAATGAGGTGTAATCTTAATCATTATTTGGTCTTATCAATCATTTCAAAAAGTAATAATGACAACAAAAAGCTGCGTTTACAGTTTGATCACGGTTGACAACCACATATTTGAATTTAAAGAAATGGAATCTTTCTTCTAAGAAGTGGTTGGCAGCATATGGTATATGATGCTGATCTAGTACACACAGTTTGGCTCTGATGTGTTGAGGTGATGAGATGTCAACCATTTTTTGATTTGAATACGGCTGATGATGCAATAATCCCGGGGGGCACTCAACTTTGAAAGTGGTAGGTATGTCAGGCGCGAAGTGCCGAAAATGGGGGCTGGTGAACTGTTTTTCTGTAAAAAACTGACCTTTAAAACCAATTTTGGGGGGTCTAGTGAACTGAAATTTTGGCCAAAAATAGCCTCCTGAGCTGAAAATTTTCGCAATTTTTGCAGTTAGAGCTAAAATTTTGTAATTTTTCTCAAAAACGGGGTCAAAAGAACTGAATCATGCTGAAAATGGGGATCTAGTGAGTGGCCTGGCGGCCTGAAAAAGGGGGTCTTGACCGCCGGACATATATACCCTGCCCACATATGTGAGTGTCCCCCCCCCCCCGGGGCAATAATCCTAGTCGAGATGCTCCCTCACTGGGACGGACATTGGTGGCAAGTCAACTGGTACCGATTAATATGCCATTATAGCTGTTGGATTTAATTCGTGAACGCGTACCCAGAGTCCTGATCATGGACGTGAACAAAACAATCTTGAAAATGTACACTCGCATAAGAGACCACTGCATATTAGCTACGGACACAGGTTCAAATGATGGCTGATAGCTAATAAATTGGGCTATTCCAGTTGAAGTCCACACCCCACCCCCCTATGGAAGACATTACCTTAACCTACCACACAGGGAGTGTGAATTTCAAATGGGGTAATCTAAATTGGTGACTCTATTTAAAATTCACACTCCCTGTGTGGGAGATTAAGGTATCCTAAGTCATTTTTGAAAAATGTGTTATTTTTAGTGGATTTTAAGTGGAATAGCCCATTGTTGAGATTGACCAGATGAAACATGCTTAAAAGTACAATATTTATAGATTAAAAATTGCGTATTACTTGACGCGAGTGAAATTGTACAACAATAATGAACCGCATGCTGAAGTTGGAGTTGTCCGCACTTAATTACGAGGTGAGGTGTAGCCGAGTGAGTTGGACAACTTCGACTTCAGCACAAGGTGCATTATATTTGTATTTTTCGTCAATTTAAGAGCAGTTATTAATCTAATTCATACACGACAACGATTAGAATATAACTGTAAAGATAATTATTTAAAAATGTGTTTGTTGTTTCTATGAAACAGAGAAAATATAATCATCCAACGTCCCATGTTAATCATTGTAATTTAGTTTGACCTTTCCTTTAAAATGAAACTTGCCATACAAGCGCGAGCATGTTACGTGTACATTTACATGGAATTGAGCTATCCATTACGCAATTCGCAGTGTGCAACCAGACGCGATTAATAAATGCAAAGAAACTGTCCAATTAGATTGACAATTTCAACGCGTACTTAACTCAAAGTGTATGAATTTCCTTTATACTCATACCCAGCAACACATCGAGGGTCAAAATTTGTTTTGTTAACAATATACAAGTCCAAGATCAGTAATTCTTTTTGAAAGTGGCAATCAATAATCAAAACATCATTCTTACCATTTGATTTCTTGACCTCTACAAGTACTGCTATATGTAATTGCAGACACGCAGCATGATATGGATCTTTATTGATTACCCTGAAACAAAAAGTTTTAAAAAGATTTGGTATAATAATAATATCCAGTATTTATACTGCGCTATTCACCGTAGTATCATAGCGCTTGACATTATTACGCTGTCATAAGGAAATCATCACAGCCATCTCACCTCAACTAGATGGCAATCTTAAGACGCCGACCTATTGGAACTTAGATTGTAATATTCCCCTGACAGCTCCCCAATGCGCTTGGGTCAACGAAGCAATCAAGATTAAATGTCTTGCCCAATGACATAACCCGTTGGCCGCAGCAGGGCTCGAACTCGCGACCTCATGATTTGGAGTCCCCCACCGTTCCACTAGACCACATGAGCTCTCGTACAAAGTTCATGTATTCACTTGAGTGTGCAGAGGTGGTTTTGGGGGCTGAAGCCATTTTCGATCACTATAAAATCATGTTGAATCAAGCTGCTTGGGGCAATTTTAGCATTTAATAACCCTATCCCTTTAAGCCCAAACTCCCCTCCCTCCACAGAAAAAAGATCCTGGACATGCCAATGGTATTAGTAGACAGTCAAAGGTAACAAAATATCGCTGACACAGAAAATGTCCATTAATCTGTACAGAAAATATTAAGGCTTATCTGTATATAAAACACCAGGGGAAGAACCTTTAGTTTAGCTTCTGCTTGCCAAAATCGATTTATCATTTTATTCACTAAAAAATTCACTTTTTCCATTTTTTGACCTTATTTGGCTTGAAATTCCAAAAATTGGTCAAAATCCTCAAAAATAAAAATGATGCAACATCTGAGTGGGTGTTTTAAATTAAAATTCCCACTCCTAAGTCATTTTTGAAAAATGTGTTATTTTTAGCTTGTCTGGTAGCCCAAATGGCCAAAAATTGTGGGGTTTTTTGGATTTTTGGTCAAAAAATCAACATCACCATCATCATGTTCCTTGTGAAAATTCCTTTCTGGAAATGTATACTTTTATTAACTTTAAGCACTTTGTTAAAAAGTTATGGTACAAAACAAACTTGCAAAAACATAAATTGAGTAACGTGCTGTCCCCCCCTTAAATCAACAAGATTATCAGCTAAAAATCTGAATTCCGATTTAAATATGTAACTGGGAACAAGACTAGAAATATGCATGTGTTCTTACTCTGTTGTAATCTTATAGCAAGTCCTGAAATCACAATTGTAGTAATGCCTCTCAGCCTGGTTGGTGATCACATCTAGATTGCTGCCTATCGGTTGCAGGCATTTACACATTGCTGATTCCGAAGGTCTATCGTACTGAAATCAACAAATAAGTAGATTTTAGATTAACAAGCTCAAGTTCAGAAAACTAATTCACACTTTTCTGATAAGAAAATGGTATTTGATCTTAATTATACATACAAAATATGCTGGTCTTGACCAAAGTTGCTTAGGGGTGAAACAATTAAAATTGTATACCAATTGGCATGATTTGAGCCAGTCAATAGTCTTTTATTATTGCCCTCCCCAAACACAATTGGTATATAAAACAAATATTGACTGCTCTTTCATTCTGGCAATAGTAAAAACTATTTGACATTTCATCACTAACTACTCGCATAATTACGCATGTGAATAACAAATACGGCACAAGAAAACAAAAATTACAATCCTAAATTTTGTTGAAAAGCTCAAATGGAAAATCTCTAAAAATCCTTATCTATTCATAGATCACTAACCTCCCATCAAGCATAAGTGAGAGTTAAAAAGTTACTAAAAAGTTACTATAACTAACCTCAACTGAGCATGCTATGTATATTGTTGTCTATTCGAGAACCCTTACATTTCTTTCACTATATTTCATCTTTCATTTGGTACCTGCACATCACTAGAGGAACATTACCCGGCCATCTTGCCATGAACTTGAATACAGTTCTAATCTTTTAAAAGAATGTAACAAACCCACAGGTATGAAATCAACGGGTTTTTAAAGTTGCATGCCTACCATGGTACTAAAATTGTTGCTCAATTAAGATGAATGTAACAAACCCACAGGTATGAAAACAACGGGGGTTTTTAAGTTGCATGCCTACCATGGTACTTAAATTCTTGTTCAATTAAGACGGTTTCTTCTTGGTGTTTTCAACCACACCTTAGCCATTAAAGGCAACGCATGGTGATGGCCTACAGGTCTTAAAGGAGCCTGGTCCAATTGCCTCAACTTTTCAAACTTTTTGAGATTTTGGTACCAAAATTTTGCTCATATTTTTCTCATAACCCATGTGAAATTTTACGGCTAAATTACGTTTCGTTTCGGAGTTATACATGAAAATGTTTCTAATTATGGTAACCATAATTAATTTTACACAGTAACGTATTGGCGGTTCTAAAATACAAAATTTCACATAAAATTAAAACGGTTAGACTGATTGAGCTGAAACTTAATTCTTTTGAGTGGTCATCTTTCATGTGACATTAAAAACTCAGTTTTTAAAAATCGGACCAAGCTCCTTTAATAATCCTGTAGGCCGAAACCGGTAGTGTACCACATAACCTTTTGTATGTTTATTTAAAATATTTTAGATGAAGGTATACAGATATCGTCTAGCTCACATGTCCAAAGAGACAGGTATTACTGTTTTGCTATTTGGCATTAAATGCTCTAAAATAATAGCAATGGATATACGTGATAATTTAGCTTACAAATAGCTCTCAACATTATATCTGAGTGGTCTCCCCCTCCTACTATTACAAAAAATGAATTGGTTAGAAAATGAAGTCAATACATGTCATTGAGGGGGAACTTCTAATTTATTTGAAATATTTTGGCTTCAACGGAGTATCCCAATTAAGTAGCGTCATCTGCATTTACATCAGATGAAATGGTTCTCTAATGGATTTACATACAAATACTAAACCTTTGAAAGGAAAGAGATCAGTACTCCCCATAGATTTAGCCTGGAGATACCAGGCTTTGTATACCAGCCTGTGTAATGGCGTCGTCAGCCATGGAGCTCAAATTGGGGATATTCGGGTCCACTCGGCTCCCGCCAAAATCAACTTAGAGTGCCGAGACTTGGTAACGCATAGAGACAACCTGCGCAAATAATACTTCACGCAAATAATCAACAACCTGCGAGCAAAGCGTGTGTGCATGTTTCAACATGCACGCATTAAGACAAGGTGCGATGCATCAGCGACAAGCTATTAGCAAAAACCTGAATACCCCCAATTTTGTCTCCATGCCGGGATAGAAATGGCGGCATGCCTTGTATCTCCCCTGTAAATCTATGGTACTCCTGGCCGGCCGTCATCCTCCCCATCAGTTTCAGTGTATCCCTCACCTTTTTCAGAATGAGTTGATAGAGATTTTTCACTATGTCCACTTCATCTTCTGGACACTGCTCACTAAACGGTAACAACCTCATTAATTCCTTTTCTGGTATATAAAAAAAAATCAATACAGAAAACATTTAGGTCCGTATGCACAAAGCAGGACTAACTTTAATCCCGGACTAAGTAAAATTTGAAATTTGGGAAAATCACACATTTTGGGGGAAATCTAGTGATAATTTATGTTCTTGTTTAAAGATATTGACTGAAAATTTTATTATTTGATAAATCTGGCTATTTTAGAACATTGCAATTATTTTTAGAACAAATAAATGGTTTAGTCCGGGACTAACTTAGTTAGTCCTGGACTAAACCAATTTTTGTTCTTTTTGAAAAAAATTCCAATGTTCCAAAACAGACAAATGGTCAAATTATAGTCATCTCAGCATAGATCTTAATGCAAGGACATAAATTATTACAGATTCCAAAAAAATATGTTATATTCAAAAAATAAAATTTCACTTAGTCCGGGACTAAAGTTAGTCCTGCTTTGTGCATACGGACCTTAGGCTTTAAACCAAACACATGGTTTTCAATATAATGATATGATTTCAAATCACAAATGTACATTAGCATTTTCAGTCAAAATACTCCCTATAGGCAAAAACAAAAAATAAGTTTGTTTCCTGTGCGCCGCACGAATTTCGTCTTGGTGTCATTTTTTTATTTGATTTCATTTTTTTATTTGATATTTTAGAAAACGAAAATCAAAATAGCCAATTTGATAAAAAGAACGGGGACAATTGCAAAATTTTTACTAAAGAAGTGTTTTCTTTTCAACAAAAATTTGAACTGGACAGGTTTCTTACTGAAAAAATCATCACCCATGCAGATTTTCGATCAAAATTTGCCTTAGCACCCCTTGAACAATAGGAAAAAAAGAAAACAAAATAAAATAAAAAAGAAAACAAAACAAAATAAAATAAAAAACCGCATTTTGCATTTAGGTTTTTTGACCACCGACAGGAAACAAACTTGTTGTTGTTTTTTTTGCCATATACGTGTTATAAGCAGTGAGCTAAATACCACAAAGGCTCTGGCCTGCCATGGATGTACATGGGTCAAGGATGTGTAAAGTCTTTGGTTCAAATCTGTAAGGGAACAAACATTATTTACCCATCTGCACAACTCTTCTCTATACAGCCAAATTGGTCAATATATGTGATTAGCCATATCGAAAGATGGCAGTGTCTGCATTGCAATTTTGTTCACTTAGCAGAAATGTCAAAAATAAATCTTCCTAAAAACTCATATCTGCATATGTTTTGTCTAAATTCTTCCTTGCTCACCTATAAATCATCTCAGGCCAAATAAGAAATTTGCTTCTCTAGTCTTTGATTATCATGGTCAATATTTTTAGCTGTTTTTTATATAAATATTACCACATATTTCACAGGGAGTTTCAGCTTAGTTCTTACCACTTCCCCTTCGCTTTGGTAACATCTAAAATCTTACAAGTTGCGTCATTTAAGCCTGCATTTAGCTAGGGATGCAAAAATTGCAGTTCCATACGTAACTTACACTTATGTCTTACACCATTTAGGGGTGGATTTGGGCCCATAGGAACCTATTTCGAGCTAGGGCATTGGCAGGGTGGGGATCGGGCCCTTACCTTCTTCAGCAGTTAGCATCTGATGTTTTGTGAGTAATTCAAATGCTTCATAGCAGTACACATCTTTGCGTAATGCTTCCTTGTAGTTTTCCGATGCCAGCACCCAATTTTCCATTGCTTCATAAATCTGACCGCGTAATAAACATATTGAACTCTCCACCTACGGATTAAAAAAAGAACATATGTGACTTGCTCCAACGAAACCCTGACAAAGTCGCCAGAACATTTCAGGAGATATAGCCCAATACACTTGACACAAATTAATAAAAAACTAAGGAATTTTCAACCTAAATGTCACTTTTTGACAGACAAAACACTGAGCAATCCTGGAGTATGATATATATCATTGGAAAGCTTAAAATTTTGCCATTTTAAATTTGGTAAAATTTGAAAAATGGATTTGTCCGACTTTGTCTTGGTTTCGACAGAGCAGGTCACATATTATAAGTCAATGCAAAGTTGATGCCTGAAATGCATCCTAGCTTTTCACAAAGGTTACAGCCAAGATACAAAGGATACAGAATAATAATTTTGATATACTTCAAGGGTTGAGGGCCACAAGGCCATACTTGCATGGGCAACAAATATCCAAATGGCCGTATTTGCACGTGCAACAAAGGTGCAATACGGTCTTGTGGGCTTGTGGCTCTTTGCTGCCTGTGCAATTATGGCCTTGTGCCATTCAACCCTAACAATAAATCTATGTGTAGGCCCTATGCGAGTAGGGACAGCAATCAAAATTTACCACAAATGCATTAATTTTGTCTCATTTCCGAAGCAAAATAATAATAATAAATAATAATAATGAGAGATTTTTGAGTGCTCATATCCGTTTTGATTGGGTGCCTTTCAAATAATTTTGTCAAGAAACAACCATTGCAACTGACTCCTACTAAAAACATACATGTAGACACATAGCATCAGCAGACACGAACACACAATCACAGTCAACCATTCTCAATTTGGTTTGCATTGCCACCAGTGAGTGGTGTTACTTTTAGATATTGATCTATCAGTTCAGCTTTCTCAATTTGGTTTGCATTGCCACCAGTGAGTGGTGTTACTTTTAGATATTGATCTATCAGTTCAGCTTTCTCAATTTGGTTTGCATTGCCACCAGTGAGTGGTGTTACTTTTAGATATTGATCTATCAGTTCAGATTTCTCAATTTGGTTTGCATTGCCACCAGTGAGTGGTGTTACTTTTAGATATTGATCTATCAGTTCAGCTTTCTCAATTTGGTTTGCATTGCCACCACTGGTGTTACTTTTAGATTGATCTGATATCAGTTCAGCTTTCTCAATTTGGTTTGCATTGCCACCAGTGGTGTTACTTTTAGATATTGATCAATCAGCAAGCTTAAACATGGGAAGTGCACATTTGTGCATTTGTGTTTTTAAGTTAAATGCATTGATTATATATAACACCTCTTTTTTAAAGCAATGACCTAAAAAACATTTTATAGCCTAATTCTGGATTCACACCCGTGTCACTTTGTAGTGTCTTGCTACAGAACCCCTTCTTTTTTCTACTGGCCAAACTTATGCCTTCCAGGTCGATTTATTTCAATTATGTCAACTGAGCAAGGCAAACAGTTTTGTTGCATAACAAGATTTTTCAAGATAGGATAAATTCAACTTCCAAAGTGACATAATCCTAATATAAATGCTGCAAATAAAGTCACTCAGCCCAAGCAGAAAATTAAACCAGAAAAAATTGCAAAATTGCAAAGCAACAAAACCAGAAATGACAAAGAGTATAAAACCAATAATCTATAAAGGACGAGTTACAATCAACCTATTAAGGGTAAAAAAAAAAAAGAACTCTGTCTCAGGTTCTTAAGGCCCGAAAACCCTAAGCGCTGCACGTTTTTTTGTTTTTTGGGGGGTTTTTTAGTACAAAAAGGCTATGCGCATGCTGAAAAAAAAAATTATTACGTTTTTAGGTCACTTTTTTCCATTTTTGGTCATTTTTTGACCTTATTTGGCATGAAAATAAAAAAATTGGCCA
This sequence comes from Ophiothrix spiculata, assembly GCA_000969725.1. Classification (NCBI taxonomy): domain Eukaryota; kingdom Metazoa; phylum Echinodermata; class Ophiuroidea; order Amphilepidida; family Ophiotrichidae; genus Ophiothrix; species Ophiothrix spiculata. The sequence goes on from JXSR01S003242.1 coordinate 118,280, forward strand.
AAATCCAAAAAAAGTAAAAATGAAGCAACATCCGAATGGGTGTTTAAAATTAAAAATCCCATTCCTAGGTCATTTTTAGCTTGGTTGGAAGCCAAATGGCCAAAAAATGTGTTTTTTGTGATTTTCTCAAAAATTGTTATTTTTGGTCAAAAATCAACATCACCATCATGTTCCTTGTGAAAATTCCTTTCAGGAAATGTATACTTTTATTAACTTTAAGCACTTTGTTAAAAAGTTATGGTACAAAATAAATTTGCAAAAACGTAAGGTGCTTACACCCCTTAATTATAGCTAGTCACCACCATATCGATAACAAATTGAATGTATGCCAAATGGACATCATCACACACATTGATGTGTGATAGTGCCATTAAAAATGCCTAAGGATGTTGTCGGGACTGATTTTTCATGTCGACATGTCATAATAATTTGTTAAAATTGATATTAAAGAGTTTGTTTTGGCGAAAAAACTATAATGTTTAGACATAGATTTACCTATAATGTAGTAATGTGCTAGTTCTTTCTGTGTGCGACAATATGGATGATATAAAATTGATATTTTGTAGCTTTTTTTTGTTGTGTACCATTGGGCCACTAATAATAAAATGACTTTAAATCCTAAAAAATGCAAGTGTATGGATATTACTTTTTGCAAGGAAGCAGAAACACATGGACCACTTAATCTGTCTGGTGAAGTGCTCCAAACAACTGACTGTCTTAAGATCCTGGGCGTCAAAATCACTAAAGATCTAAAATAGGATGTGCACATGTTACTGATGTTATTAAACGGGCCAGTGGTAGATTGTTCATGTTAACCATCCTTAGAAGATTCGGTTTACCACTCCAGGATCTTAAGACAATCTATATATGTTAGCTTCATTAGATCCCTTGTTGAATATGCTGTGCCCGTTTGGCATCCTGGACTTACTGAACAGCAGCACCAGGGCTTCGAAATCCGCGGTAACGCAGCCGCGGCGTTCCCAGAAAAAAGTCCCAGAAAAAAAAGGTAAAATTAAAAATAATAATAAAGTCAAATGAAAATAATAAAAATTACGAGAATTTCTGACGACAGATGATTTTTTCTGCCAATATTGAATGGTGTCAATAAATAATGAGCCAAATTTGGGGTGAATGTCAAATTACAGTCAAAAACAAAGCGAGTTTTTAGAGCGATTCGTGCATTTTTTCATAAATCTCGCAGAAAATTCTCATCAGCACAATAAAAGTTCCCAGAAAGGTTGATTTTTTTTCTATACCCTGAGCAGCTATATGCTATTGAGCGAGTGCAGAAAAGAGCTCTTAAAATAATTCTGGGAAACCAATACAACTCTTATACTGATGCTATGAACAAATGTCAGTTACAAGAACTACGAAAACGACGTGATCAAATTTGCATTCAGTTTGCAGACAAACTTCTGAATTACCCAAATTTTCGCGACTGGCTGCCACGTTTTCGTGGAGAGGTTAGCGGATATATGTTACGTGATGCAAATCTCCTCTCCACTCCGAGAATTCACACTCAGAGGTATGCTAACAGCCCAATACCTTATGGTCAGTCTGTGGAACACGGGCCCTTCAGATGTTTGATCTTGCAGTTTTTTCATTCTTTTGCTTGTGAGTTGGTAGATTTTGTGCCCGGGTGCCTTTCAAGTGTGATGTGAAGTGTAAGTGGTGAGTTGTGAGTGTTTGAGTGTGTGTTTGCAGGGTTCTACTTGTTGTTAGCAAGGTATGCGTGTTTCTGCTATTTTTTTTTCTTCAAGAAGGTAGAATTTTGCATTATGTTTTTTTGTAAAATGTAATCAATTCAGCCATTGGCTGCTATGTACATTGTTGTTGAATAAACCTTGAATAACAATAATAATAATTGTAATAACTTTACAAACGGCGTAAATAAATATATAAGTGTGCTTATTTGTTTGTAAGATAAATGAGAAAGGAAACAATTGGACTTTTCAGCCTGATTTTTGTGAGTGATATTGTTGTTTTTCTGTTTGACTCAATGCCTAATATATCAAGTTTTTATGGAATTATACTTGCCCAGTTTTGTCGACAAATGAGATTTCATGTTGACTTGTTGAGATATGCTTTATCTTGTTATTTAGGCATGTCTACAGAAACCTTATATAAATGACCATAGATTTAAATAAATAAAATAAATGTCGGTGCTTATTTAGCGCTTTTCCAGAATTGATCAAAGCGCTTTACATTTATTCCGTTACCAATAGAATATAACTAACTTACGCGGCTGCCTTACAATCACGGCGCCTATTGAGTATATTCCTAGTAACTACCCATGATAAAGCTTGGGTTTTAAAGAGGAGATACCAGGCTTTGTATATCAGCCCATGTAATGGCGTGGTCAGCCATGGAGCTCAAATTGGGGGTATTCGGTTCCTGTCAAAATCATATCCGAGTGTCGAGACTTGGTTACGCGTAGACACCCTGCGCAAATAATCATTTACGTGAATGATACGCCAACCTTCACGCAAAGCGCATTATGACAAGGTGCGATGCATCGGCAAGTCATCGGCAAAAAACCAGAATACACCCAATTTTGTATCCCCTGTAAATCTATGTAAATGACTCACATTTTGTACTGAAATGCCAGCTTGTTCTAGGTCCTCCATGACAGGTAGACTACTGCGTTTATGTTTGCTTGGTGTCCTGGCGTTCTCTGTGGCATCTATTATATCAAGAGCTTCTTCCCATTCTTTTACTGCTGCCTGGAATTCAAAAAATCCTACAATACAATGTTTGATGCACAACTAGGGCCAAAAAAAAAATGTTTGGTTGCCCTCCACCGACCGACCCTATTTTTCAGCCCGACCCAAACTATTTTTTATTGATTTTTTTTTTCCCCTCAAAAAATATGCAAAACTTACCGAAAACTACAAAAAAACAATGTCATATTTTTGCTTTTTTCGATATTCAACCCTCAAAATGTTTAGGATGTCCCAAATCACTACAGGAGGTATTTGATTGTTTTGATTTGATGTTGTGGGGGAAGTTGTGAAGGCTGAAGCGGCCGATTGACCTAGCTGTCCATGGAGGAGTATTAGAAAAAAAAAGAAAAAAAACCCAACCGACCAACCCTCTCTGAAAAAAGCTGTGGAGGGCAACCAAACAATTTTTTTTTGGCCTAGTGGTATTTGAGCCATGTGAGATATGCTTTAAAGACAAGAAAGTTGCTGTCAGCTAGCAAACCTATATACAGGTTGGATTGTCTATATATTCTTTTGTTATGTCAAACATTGCTCTTTATATAAAAGGTATCTGTTCCAATTTACCTGGAGTTCAATTCCAAGTGCATTCAAGAAGTGCATTATATACAAGCTACTATATGCTTCACAAATAATCATTGTGGGAACATATTTTAATAATAATAATAATACACACCATTTATAGAGCGCCTTATACAACTATTTCAAAGCGCTGATGCCTATTATAACGCTGCCGTCATTTCGCATTCACCTAGGAGTCGCTGGCCAAGCGTGCACCCTATCTGCACTTAGATTGTAATGTTTCACATAACAGCTTCCCAATAACGCTCGGGTAGACGAAGCAATGAGAATTAAATGCCTTGCCCAAGGACATAACCCGTTGGCCGTAGCGGGGTTCGAACTCACAACCCTACTGATTCGGAGTCCTGCTCTATTCCACTAAACCACACAAGCTCCATTTTATAGGACTTCACTCTACAGTCTTTAAAGCAAGGGAGGCATAAGATATAGGGTTTGCTAAAATAATTAAAATTCTGGTACATTTTGTTAACGATAGTACTTCAGAAAATCAATAAAAATCTTTACAACAAGTTTAACAAGAGCAAGATATATATACGGCTCCAGTTATTTTTCGCGAGTCGGGGAAACGCCTTGTTTACTGCAAGTTTTTACCTACTTATAAGGGTGGAATAAACTTAGTGTATACATGAACCTTTACTTGTGATATCACGTCCATGATCAAGGTCAAAATGGAGTCAACAGACTACTTCGAAAAAGTTGACGCCTTTTTCGCCAAAACCTCATAATTTCATGACGTTCAAACAATTAGAATGATTTCAAATTTTGACAGATTGAAGGCTCGATACTTCTTAATGAATTACAAATAATTTTGTATAAATATGTAGTGTTGATTTTGAATGATAATTTAATAAATTTGTGTTTTGCCTGAAAAACGGACATTACCTATGACTCTGAGATCTCCCCGTTTGAGCTCATATTGCCTGTTTTTAATATCTAGATTATCTACATTCTGTCTAATATTAGCATTCATATAATTCAGGCCCCAAAAATATTGTTTCTTTGTCCGTAACGGCTCCTGAGAAGGTAGGGTCGGTAGGTAGGCTTTTTTTTGTTATTTATTTTGTTATTTTTTTTGTAATAAATGTATATGAAACGCAACTTGAAGAATGGAAAATTTGAACTAGAAATAAACTTAACTTAGGAGAACAATATACTATTCAGCGGTATATTGTTCTACTTAACTTAGGACACAATATACTAGGCCTGGGACTAAAACCTGGGTACCCTTCCGTCATGAGCTTACCCGGGTACAAAATTTGTCGACCGACTACCCGAAATGGACAATAAAATCATACAATTTTGAACCAAAAATGTTGTGTTCAACAATTTATGATAAAATCATCATCTGATCGAAGTAAACATGATAAATCATGGCAATAATTGGCGAAATATAACAATTTTGGTGTAATTTAGACATCATATGGTTGTAGTAGTTCCGTCAAACTTCCCGTTCTAACATTGTAAATGCTCAATTATCAATACGGTTGGGTACCTGACCGAAAAATAAGTCAGGTACCCGGGTAGCAAATTACCCGAAAAGTCCCAGGCCTACAATATACTGCTGATTCTTTTAAGAATCAGCAGGAGGTCTATATAATTGTTCTTCTAAGTTATGTTTATTTCTAGTTCAAAAGAGGTCTTCTATGTTGGTAAATACAGTTCATGTCAATTCGCATCATATTTTTCCGATTTGAAGACTTTCTCATGCAGTGATTATTTGTATATTTTTGTATGAAAAATCCTCAAATAAGAGTTGCAAAAAAACTTTATAAAGCACAGGGTCGGGCCAAATTATGACGGTCGTCAGGGGAGGACGAATAAATTTTTTTGGCCTTACTTACATCAAGCAAAAATTTCATTTTTTATGTAAACAAAAGAATAATATGGCATTCTAATGTTTATGTTTTAGATTTCAGTTCACGATCTCATGGCTCAGCCATTATTCCCTCGCTTCGTAATGCATGGCTAACCTGGAAATTATATCTCTTTTCATGATTAAAGGTAGGTATTCCAATCTAGTGACAAATTTAACATAGACTTTTTCCATATTTGAATGAAGGGACATCACCTACATAAAGCACTTGTAAAGTTTCATTTGTATACCTTGAGCCAAGTTAACGCTATAGGCAAAAATGTGTCTGAGAGTGGCCCATAGAAACATGTAAGATATTTATTTTTGTTAACGGCATATTAACATGGGCGTGAACATTTACAGGAGTAATGAGAAAAATATGCGCTTTCATGTGATATCAAAATCTACAAAATGTTGATTCTGTGTGTGAAAGTGATCAGAACACACACCTTTAAAAAATAGTTAGGATTCACATTTTCCTGAGCAGATGGAGAGAATTTACCTTTTTAAAGCACTGAATACATGAAAAGGTTGCACCTGTCAAGTGGCTCAGTATTGCTTGAGAGTCCACACCACTAATAGGTGCCCACTGATAGCAGACGACGCAATTACGACGCCATTACGTGACACACCGGTTGACCTAAAGCATCTCAAAAACTGTTAAAATGTGGCTTGAGTGCCTTATTTGTGGTCTAGATTTCTACTTTATATGTGTCTTTATAAATATTGATGACAAACACTTTGTTTTTCCCTAACATATGAAATGAATGAAGGGACATCACCTACATAAAGCACTTGCAAAGTTTCATTTGTATACCTTGAGCCAAGTTAACGCTATAGGCAAAAATGTGTCTGAGAGTGGCCCATAGAAACATGAAGATATTTATTTTTGTTAACAAAATATTCCAGTAATTCAGCTTTTTTTGACCATATCTCTTAAATGAAACATAATATGGGTGTGAAAATTTACAGGAGTTATGAGAAAAATATGCGCTTTCATGTGATATCAAAATCTACAAAATTTTGATTCTATGTGTGAAAGTGATCAGAACACACATCTTTAAAAAATAGTTAGGATTCACATTTTCCTGAGCAGATGGAGAGTATTTACCTTTTTAAAGCACTGAATACATGAAAAGGTTGCACCTGTCAAGTGGCTCAGTATTGCTTGAGAGTCCACACCACTAATAGGTGCCCACTGATAGCAGACGACGCAATTACGACGCCATTACGTGACACACCGGTTGACCTAAAGCATCTCAAAAACTGTTAAAATGTGGCTTGAGTGCCTTATTTGTGGTCTAGATTTCTACTTTATATGTGTCTTTATAAATATTGATGACAAACACTTTGTTTTTCCCTAACATATGAAATGAATGAAGGGACATCACCTACATAAAGCACTTGCAAAGTTTCATTTGTATACCTTGAGCCAAGTTAACGCTATAGGCAAAAATGTGTCTGAGAGTGGCCCATAGAAACATGAAGATATTTATTTTTGTTAACAAAATATTCCAGTAATTCAGCTTTTTTTGACCATATCTCTTAAATGAAACATAATATGGGTGTGAAAATTTACAGGAGTTATGAGAAAAATATGCGCTTTCATGTGATATCAAAATCTACAAAATTTTGATTCTATGTGTGAAAGTGATCAGAACACACATCTTTAAAAAATAGTTAGGATTCACATTTTCCTGAGCAGATGGAGAGTATTTACCTTTTTAAAGCACTGAATACATGAAAAGGTTGCACCTGTCAAGTGGCTCAGTATTGCTTGAGAGTCCACACCACTAATAGGTGCCCACTGATAGCAGACGACGCAATTACGAAAGCAAAAACGGGACTCAAAAAAAAAACGGGACTCACTTGCAGGCTTACAGTTGAGCCATGTGAGATATGCTTTAAAGACAAGAATGTTGCTGTCAAAAAACCTATTAACAGGTTGGATTGTCTATATTCTTTTGTTATGTCAAACATTGCTCTTTGCTCACTGAGCGTCTAGATAATGAGCGACAGAGAAAAGGAAAGGACACAAAAACAACCCTTACTTATTTTACCAATTTATTTGCAGGAATG